>DWIE01000998.1:0-12078 GCA_018248235.1 Choaspes benjaminii | reverse complement strand
CCCGACCTGGGAATCGAACCCGTGACCCCGAGTTCGGTAGTCGCGCTTGCTACCACTAAACCAACGAGGTAGTTAAATGGCATGTGGGCATAGTGGTACGTTGTAACGTCAACTTTGTTAAAAGCGGAAACGTTACAAAAAGGACTAAATTACACGCTTCGTTATACGGGTTCATATCCTTCAGCGGTCCAAATAAACAGAACGCAAAAAACATTCAGTGGAATACATAATTTTATTTAGCTTAATAGAATGGATTTTGTTTTATTAAAATGAGAGTAACAAACGGGCATGCAGTTCACCTGATGTTGAGTGATCATTGCAGCCCATGACAACTATAACCGACTCGATACAGAGCCGTCGTTCTGTTCGAAGTTGGTAACAATTGCGTTGCTTCTCTTGAAGGCTAGGATGGTCGCCTCATATATCCTGTGCGTGCCGGCTGCCACACCCTTCAAGCTGAAGCACAACCCATAGGACCTATTTCACAACAGAAATAGGTGTGGTGGTGGTTCCTCAGCCGGGCGAACCTGGACAGATTCTACCGCCAAAGTATAAAAAATTACTTAGTTTTTAATTTACAGATCCATGACTGTTTTAAACTAACCGCGAATAGAATGTTAAGAGCTTTCTGAAGCAATTAGAGGACAAAACAGAATTTCTATAATTTCATGTTTTCTTATGGGAATCAGAGTATCAAACAAGAAAATATCTCATCTCTTGTTAAGTGAAAACTGCAGCCTGTGGCAACCATAACAGGCTTTGAACAGATCTATTGTTCTATTTGACTTTGATTTCAACTAAGTTGTTTCTCCTGAGGACTTAGTCGGTAAGGAAGTAGGCCTAAGGCAGAAATTCCAATAAACTAAATGGAAAGTTATTAAATTTTAGGGCAAACATAGAACACCAACATGCATGGCATTCATGTTAATTTGTAATTAATATCTACTTTGTAAATATTCTATTTTTAACAATGTAATCCAATCATAGCATAACTCAAGTAATTAACAAATTTGCGCACCAATAATCACATTAGTTGTAATCCCACCCAATCGGCTACTTAGTGTAAACTCATAAACTATTATTACAAATACGTTTGCCCTTTCTATTCAAGAGCGCCACAATCCAATTTGAGAGAACAACGCACGTGTCACGCACGCGGACACGTGTGTATGAATGAACGTGTTTTTTCGCCTCGTCAAAGGGCATACTGATTCAGACTAATCTGTATTGCCAGTGAACACTTATTTACTAAGTAACTTAGCGTATATTCACTTTCCAGCCATAGATTAGTAGATAGAAAATTATCATATAAGAAAAAAAAATGTAAATCAACTTCTTTGACGTCGTTATTAGTGTTATAGTCACTGTTGTGACATAAGTCAATGTGGGACTTAATATATATCTGTGTTTGAATCTATCCAGCTTTCCCTGGGTTAGTACCACCTCCACACGCATTTCTGCTGTAAAGCAACTCTTATGAGTTGTTTCAGCTTGAAGGCTGTGGCATACATAGAATACAGGAGGCAACCGTCTTAGCCTTTAGGCGGAGCAATACACTTGTGACCAACTTCGAGCGAACCGATGGCTCTTTTTAGAGTCCGTTGCAGTTATTATGTCCCAGTGGTCGCTTAACATCAGGTGATCTACATGCCAGTTTGCTACTCCAATTATCATAAAAAAACTTACACAATAACTTAATGAACTACAATAAACATTTACTTTAAGACTAATTATAAGCTTTAACAAAACGTTTCATCAATATCGGCTCAGCATTATTTTCCGTTATCATAAACAGGTAAATCTAATATCTAATAAGTGGATATAAAAAAAAAATGTACAAGATACTCACACATGGATATATAGCATCGATGGCGTCCCGCAACGCAGTGACGACGTTCGCCTTCTTCTCTTTGAACTTCTCGAGGATGGCCTGCACGCACGCCACGGCGTAGGGGGAGAACTTCACGCGCAGCCCGCTCGCCACCTGGCCGAGCAGCCGCCCGCCGAGCGCCACCAGCATCACGTTCGTGTCTTTCGATATTATCTGCAGGATATTGTTGGTTTCATGTCAATAACAGGAACAGTCAATAACAGAGGATACAGTCAATTGCACATGTAATAAGAGTACTATCTGCAGGATTCGTGCCATGTCAATTATGAGTGGTAATACCTATACAAATGACCCGGATCAGTACCAAAATCACATCTATTTATGAGAAGTAATTCGTGCGAGTTGTGTTTCAGTTTGAAAGGCGCAGGAGTCGTACCTCGAAAATTACTATTGCTGTTACGGGTGTCATGAACTGCAGTGATTAACGAACACCAGGAGAACTACATGCGCGTTTGCTAGTTACATTATTCAATACGAGCGCATTCCCCGCGGCTTCGCTCGCGTCACACAATTTTTCGTCCTTCGTACACACACACAGTAATAAGTAGGACACAAGGATGCAGGATGTATGCAGTTCATCTAATAGTAATTGGCTACTGCACTTTTGATGTTGCGAGAAGGTTTATAAACGGTTTTATTACGCTTCGATCAATATATCTACATTATGTCATGAAGTGGAATGTAAGCTTCTAATCCACTTAATGCAAAGTGGGCACTGCAGCATAACACTTATGTAAGTAAGATCACTCTCGGAATCAGTGCTACTTCTGAAAACAATGTTCTCAAGCCGTATGTTCTACAATATCTAGCTAACGCTCTCTCAGAACACAAACCAGGTACTTCTATGAAGGGACGGTAGTACTGACCCAGTTGTACATGAATGTGTTTTGTTGGAAAATATGTATGGAAGTTGTTCAAAGATAATATGTATATATTGTATGTTATGTTATATTTGTATGTAGATTATTTTTTTGCCTACATGTATATTTTTACTTTAATTTTTGCGCCTACTATTTCTTTCTCACCGTTACCCGGGGTTGCCTGGTAGAGAATGCCATCAGGCATGAGTTCCGCCAATTGTCATCTTAGTTTAAGGTAACCAATTGAAGTATAAATAAATAAAAATAAATAAAACAATTGCACATGGTGGCACGAGGAAGGGTAAAAAAAGAAAATAACCTTATTAAAAATTTGTTTCTTATTGTTCATATAAATAATTAACAAATAAGGATGTGAGTGAATATTAACTAACGGATGACAAGAGAACACTGCTTATGTCGCGCAATACTGCCTACATACATTTGTCTACACTCAATGAAAATTAAATGCAATAATATTATCAAACCCTGTCTTTTTACACATGTTTTTTTAATACCCTACACTGTTTATTTACAGTCTTCAAAACCAACTTCCCCAGTTTTCGAACAACATTAGCAGTGCTCAATGAATAACCTAGGGTTGAATTCATAAAAATTGATGAATATACATTTTAACTGACTTTTGTTCCTGTCTCACTATGTGTCAGAAAGAGACAAATCACAGTTAAGAAGTTGATAAAACCAATTTTTATGAATTAATAACAGTTGTATTATCATTAAAAAGGGTGAATAAAAATTTGTTAATTTTTTTAAATATCACATTGTCTTTACTTTAAATTTTTTTTGTCTTCATGTAACTAGCCAAGGTCATCTATTTTCATGCATTTAAATAACTAACACTGGCTAGATCTTGCACCCGTGCAAAGACAGGGCAGGGCTCTAGATTAAACTCAAGTCCAATCTATTGTGTTCATTCTCAGGTTATTGTAAAAAAAACTAATACCTGTATTTACCCGCAGGTGTAGGCAGAAGTAAACATGTTATAGCTCTCATGTGGTAGCAAGCCTATTGCCATTTACCTACTTAACATTTATTTATTCTCAAATTATCAAAACATATAACCCCTTCTAAGTATAATATCACTGTTGAATAGTTACATTTCTAACTAGTAGCTAGTGGCTCTTCTTGGGCTTGGCTAGCTTCTCGTATTTGCTCTTCGAGGAGTACCAGAGGCCGAAGGGGATGGCGAGGGAGGGGAGGGTCATCACAGCGAAGGCGGCCCAGTCTAGAATGTGTGATGAGAACTTGCGGTCGAAGTCCTTGAAAGCGACGATCGCACCCTCGCCAGGTGAGCTGCTTATTGCGTATTGCACCTCAGTAGCGTCTTCGCTGGGCTTGTACGTGACTTCAGCGGCCGAGAAGTTGAAGTAGCCGAATCTGTTCGAGCGGACCGTGACTACGTGGGAGACGTTGGTCTGGGGCGGGATGCGGTCGATCTGCGCTGTCAGCTGCCCACCAACCACCGCAAACACGTCAGGGTGGAAACCACCGTCCACTAGCTTCACGTCCACCGCGGGAGCTGTGCCCACGTTGTATAATGTGTACTTCACCAAGATATCCATGTTCTCTACCAAGTATTTGTTCAGAACTTGCTTCGACACCAGTAGCCTGGCCGCTGTCGCCTCCTCGTCGGCCGTCACCGCGGCGGCCACGATCAGCAGCAGCGACAGTAACTTCGCGGCCATTCTGTCTTTTTTGAGATTGAGAGGTGAAAATGAAACGAAAGCCGTGAAGTAACGTTTACGTTGACAACTACGTGGCTGACGTTTCTGTACACGCGTTACAAAAATTGCCAGTTGGATTATATTTACAGTTACCGGTGCGTTCATGTCTTCTGAAATTATGCGCCTGACGTTCCAATCAAATTAATGTGATAATGTAATAAACGTTAATATAAAATGTGTTTATGTATATGTAAATTACATTATAAGAAAATTATACTTATCTGATTTATTGTAATTCAACTATTATAGGAAACTCATTTATATTAAGATTAAATACTGCTCTGTAATGTATGTAATTCACATCTTTATATACAATAATGTTACATCACATCACATGTTTAAATATTCCACGCTAATCTTTAAGACTATTGAACTGATTTCATTGAAATTTTGTGAAATTGTGGGTTACTTGGTGCAAGTTGGTAGATAGGATAGTTTTTGTCTTGAAAATAACTATTATTAGTATACACGGCAACCACTAGTATTATTTATAACCCCAAAATAGAACTTAAATCGAACAATTACATTTTTACTCTTCGATTCTCGTGTGAATCTTATACTGAACGCATCGGTATGTCAAGCATACGATCTAGATGGCAGTATTGACTGATTTTCGATTGAAAAAAAGTGAAATGAAAATGAAATATTGACGTTTCTTTCTTGGTGAAGTTTGTTTTGCGTAGAAATGGAATATTCATAAAATGGGACGAATACCGGGATATTATTTGTTATAATATAAGGGAATAGTGAGAGTTTCAGTTTGCGGCGACAAACTATGACAGAAAAAGAAGATGCAGCCCAAGAACCCGAGACAGAGCCATTAGACGATAAAGAGTTAGAGAAGTATGTACCTGTATTTTGTATCAGTATGTGAATTTATTGAATGATTGGGCAACTCATTAAGTTCTTATGTATTCAAATATTCTGACACTTTATTTACCAAGATACTGGACGTGGAAATGATTCAATTATATACATTTTGACACTGCAATCGACATTCGGCGTTATTTCCTTATATACGTACAATGTATATTAAAAGGTACTAATATTATATAGAAAGTGAATGAAAATATGAAGCACTACCTGAAATCGAGCTTCTATATGTCGCAAATAGTAAATTTTCTCATGTTTCTTATTGAATAGCAAATCGCCCGGACTGTGTCTTTTCTAACTAGAATAATCTCAGTAACTAGCTCGGAGTTTGAAAAATGCGCCCGGTAAATAGCTATAGTCCCGCCACCTATGAGTGAAAACTCTATTCTAGTTCCACCATGACCATAATCTATATGAGTGGGTCAAAATATTGTTAAAAAAGAAATAGATAGTGCATACCCATTATATTCGAAATTTATGATATCCACTTTGATAATAAAGGTAACTGGAAACCATACCTGGTACATCCCACAAAAAATCCACACTGCTCATTCTTCATTGTCTGATTGGAAACATATCAGAATATTAATTTTAAATGAATATGAGACTACAAGATTGTTGTTTGTTTTTGTCTTGTATGAGGCTGCTCACAGCTGTGTTGGTATTCCTGAAGTGGAAGTTGGTTGCTGCATGTATCCTATATGTGTCAACAACACAGTTTAAACTGAAATACAACTTACAGAAGCTGTCCAATAGCAGACATGTTACCAGGACAAACCTGGACTAGAAATACAACCAAATGTATTTGACTAAACATATTTGCTGAAGTAAAGAAATGCCAGGAAAAACCTAATTTTCATCATATTTTTTTTATGTTATGAAGTAGCATATGGGGTTGCAGTCCACCCGAAGGAAAGTGGCCATTGTAGCCATTGTCATCGGTAATCACAGCTGCAGTGCTACTCCTGAGGGCATTGATTGGACACCTTATTTTTTGGCTTATGCTGGTTATCCTACTTTACACCAAAACACCAATAGTGCGGACACCACTGTTTCACATCACAATTAGGTGTGACAGTGGCACTGAACCAGTGACACTTATATCAGTCTTCAGCTTACAATAGTCACTAACGAGTTTTCTGCATTGTAACAAATCCAATGGGTAACCATCTAAGCTTGGAAAATGTTTAACAGTTAATAGAACATTTATATTCAGACCAAATACATGCATAGTCATGGAGTTGGGGAAACTACTGGTACTACAATAAAACAAATATTTTGCACTATAAAAATATATTATGAATTTTACTGTTTGTACATATTACAGATTAGCCGTGGAAGAGCTGATGCGCGAAGCAGTCCAAGGCGCTGCGAGAGCCGAGATCGTTGGCCCCTCCGGTTGGATTAAAGCTCCCCAACAGAAGACTAATAAAAGATTCCTTGTGAACACGATAAGAAGCGCCGTGAGTTCCAACAACTATCACAGCTCGCGCAGTAGCTACCGAAATTCGCACAACAAATCCCCGAAAAACGAACGTAAATCGGAACCTGCTATCAAGAAGGATAGAACGAAAAGAAAGCACTAAAATGGCGGAGTACGACTTAGATAAGATAGTTAGTAACATAATTGATGCCAATGATTCCACCTGGAACCCCCATGAGAAAATCCCGCTAATCACTGAGCAAATAGAAAGGATCAAAGCTGACACTGAATCTTATTTGACAAGTAATGATATTGATGTAGCCTCCTTATTGGAAGAGGCCGAAGAGCTAAATGCCGAAGGCATGCAGTTAGTGGACGATATGGAAGCTTGCAAAGTTGATATTGTGGAAGTGACAACATCTGAAATGACCAAATATATGGAAAACTATTACCTGATGGCTCAAGAGATATACGGTAATTATTACGTTATCAATATAGTTAACGATGTTTTAAAATACGTGACATATATCAATGATTATTCTCGTGCAAAAGATGAGCGTCGGTACACAAATGCCGTTGAAGCTTTATCCGGATTCGCTAGAGATATCGAAAGTCCAATTGATGGAATGGAAAATTTACATGTGTATATTAACGCTAAGGGTTTAGTTAAAGCTGGGTATGGTGTATTGTATGAAACCCTCGCCAAAGAGTGGGAGAAGATGATCACTTGTCAAACCAGCACTTTGAACGACGAATTAGTGATCACCATAGCGCTTCCTGTAACGGAAACGCCTGCAACTGCGGATATTCTAGCAGCACTGCTTTTGAGTAACAAAATTGACGAATACGTTTCTAATTTCGCCAATTTCATTTTGAAAGAAGCTCTTATTCCGATTATTGAGAAACAATGTAGAGTTGAAATACGAGATGAAATTGAGCTTGTAGTGCACGTGCCCACCAAAGGCGACGACAAACCGGACTTCCCTACCGTCATGAACAATTTGGAGACAGTGTTCAGATTTCTCGAGACGCGACTGAACATTATATATCATGAGAATGAGAATAAGAACTTCATTACTACGGTAGGGGACTGTATAAAAGCTGATTTTTGTGAACACTTGATCAATAATTGTTTCGTACAGACGATTCCGCACAATTTAAACGATCTCCACGATTACAGCACAATTACGGCAAAAATAGAGAATTTTTATGATTTCCTTATCAAAAGTAACTTCATTAAAAGCAGCGACAACATTTCTTTGCTCAAATACATGGCGGAGTTCGACGTGCTGTTCGCAGAACGGTCGAGCGATTATTACCTGGATGCCGCACGGAAAATAATGCTCAAAGATCTAAGCATCACAATGTCTATTGGAGTTGAGAGTATCCCAAAAGCCGAGGAGTCGGCTATGTGCGATGATGACGTGGACGTCCAAGCGCAAGCCTGTCAAATCATCGCTGAAATGATACCCACAAGTTTGTTCTATTTCCCAAGATGTATGATATCTAGATCTGCGCAGGAACTTTTGGACCTAGTGTATGTGGTGATGGAGCAAGCCGTGCAGTGTCCCGACGTAGTGTGCAAGAAGCTTTACGTTACAGTGAGATTGATATTTGAATTATACGATGCTGTTGTACCTTACCACCATGAAAACTTTCTGCAGACTATTCCACAATATGTTGCACTTTTCCACAACAACTGCATGTATCTGGCGCACAACCTGATGTTACTGGGGGAGAAGTGGATGAACCACATGGGGGAGCGGCAGGTGAACTACCCTGTCAGCTTCTTGGACCTGGTGCCGAAGATGCGGGAGCTCGGGTACAAACACCTGACCATCCATATGCAGCAGCAAAGGAAACAGATACTAGACAATATTAGATCCTCTGATCTGAACTGCATTGACGTGAAGGATGTGCTAGATGAAAACGCGGAGGCGGCGGTGAGGCAGTGCTTGAGGCAGCTCCAACTGTTGAAGAACGTTTGGATTGGAGTCTTTCCCCATAACGTATTCACAAGGCTCATGGCAACACTGGTGAATATGTTCATCGACGAACTGATTCACAGGGTGTGCACAGTGGAGGGCATATCCATGGAAATGGCAGTGCAGCTCACAGATATGTACACTCTCGTCGCGCAGAAGGCGCCAGGCCTGTTCCAGAAACAGAACGACATTGAGAAAGAAGTAAAATCGTGGAGCAAGCTGCAAGAGCTGATATTTGTATTGGGCGCCTCTTTGAAAGACATCGAGAGCCACTGGGGCGACGGCTCGGGCCCCCTGGCCAAACACTTCCGGATAGAGGAGATCAGGAGTTTGATCAAAGCATTGTTCCAAAACACACAGTACCGCGCTAATTTAATCTCGAAAATTAAGTAATTCTAGTAAATATGGTGTATCTTGTATTAGTCTTAATAATATTTGGTGTCAAATAAATTTTATCGATTCAGATTGAGGATTTTTTAGATTTACTCAGAATTGTGGTTTACCTGAGAGGAATTTCTGTAAGGCAATAAACATTGTAGTTTTTTTTATACTACTGTACCAATAGGTTAGGTATATTTTAAGTATGCAGCCATGAAGTAACTGTAGTGGGCTAAGTCTATGGTACACATATCAACTATCAAAAGAAAATGGATTTTCACCGTTACATCTTGAGCCATTACAATTATTTATTTATCGCAGTAAATAAATGAAAAACGGTACTATGGACCACAAACCTGCTGTTTATAAAAGTACTCTTGTTAACTTATATAAATAAAAGTGAATTACAAAATCTTGACTATTTTTTTAAAATCTTTTATGAAAAGATACATTGTTAAAAGGTCTGAATAAGTCAAAAATGCTTTGTTTTTTCCTATACAATGTGTCAGGACAAATACAGGCGTTAGTTATGGGTTTCTTTTAACAAACAATAAAGAGAGGCAGAATGCAATAAGCCAAAGGCGTAAAATTTTAAATGAAATGTCAGATTTGAGAGTATTTTGGCAGGATTCTTCCGAGTGCCATGTTGGGAGTTAAATAAATAGTTTACGTTGTCTTTAGTGTGATAAGTGGTGATGATTATCGTAATAAGTGATTGTGTAGTGGACTAATTACATGTAACCGCAACATAAAATCTTGCGCGGTGCGAAAACTGGGTATATTTTTCAGGTCTCCCAGTCAATTTCCATCTGTGTGAGCTGGCAGTTGACGAGAAGTCAAATACTCCAAGGAGAATATTAAAATGTACATCACCAACATTTTAATATAATCTTAAAATGAAGAAACAATTAGGATAGGCTATATGGCAAGATGCCGAAGCCGTAAACTTTTAATTTAAATAAAAGTGTCAGATTTGACAGTTGTTTGTTGAGTGACATCTGTCAGAGACGAACCGAGTTTATCAAAATGAAAAAAATGTTCTGATAGCATCTTTAGAATATTTTATGGTACATGCAAATTATATATAGTTGCGAAATATTTATTAAATTCAGGATCCTTTTGAAACGTACATGATATTTGAATGGATTTTGGATTATTGGGGAAACGACACATAACCTCTTTTTGTACTACACCGGAAGACAGTTGAAATAGTAGACTTAAAATGCGGTTTTATTACTAAACATGAACGCTGTGAAGGTATTCCTCCAGCGGAGAGGCCCTAGCCTTCTATTTAACCGCGCCGTGACAACAAAGAAGAAGATTCCAGATCCTGATGAAGAGAACCAGTTACCAATTTTTCAGTACCCAATAAGCAAGAGCTCAGACAGGCGGGTGTATGTGTGGGGCTTGGCAGAGACGGGTGCCCTGGGCATACACATGCCCCGTGGCAAGAAGAAGGGCAAGAAAGCATACAGGAACAACTTTAGCTTGGTCTGGCATCCCATGAGGTCGAGCTTCTGCGAGAGGTTTGATGTGACGAACATAGCCTGCGGGTATGGCTTCACAGTGGCGTCAGTGAAAACAGGGGAGCAGCACAAACTGTTTGGCACGGGCATAAACACGGACTCCCAGATTGGTTTCCATGCCCCGAGGATCGGCCACCCACTGGAGATGCTAGTCAGCCCAGCGCCTATCTACATACCTTATAAGTCCTTAGAAACTAAGATAACCAAATTAGCCGCGGGTCGCGCGCACACTGTGATATTGACTGACAACGAAGGGGTGTACACGCTCGGGAACAACGCGTACGGACAGTGCGGGCGGAAGATCAACCCCAACGAGGAGTACAGGGGCAGCATGGTGTCGCACAACATCAGGAAACTGGGCAAGGAGACCATCATGGATGTGTGCTGCGGCCAGGATCATACTTTGTTCCTCACAGAGTCCGGCAAGGTGTTCGCCTGCGGCTGGGGGGCGGACGGGCAGACCGCGCTCGGCACGTACGACTGCCAGGGCCCCCCAGCCGCTGTGAAGGGCGACGTCACAAGCGAGAGGATCGTCAAACTGGCTTCCACTGTTGACTGTGTGCTGGCTTTGAATGATAAAGGAGAACTCTTCGGCTGGGGCAACTCGGAGTACGGCCAAGTGCCGATGGCGACGAAACAGGACCAGGTGAACATGTCGTACGCGTTGGTCAACTTCACCAAAGGCCTGGGGAGGATAGTCGACATCGCCACGGGCGGCTCCTTCTGCTTGATTGCCAATGAGTTCGGCGACGTTTTCGTCTGGGGCTTCGGTCTACTCGGTCTCGGCCCGAACGTCCAGCACGCGTTGAAGCCCAAACTAATACCAGCAGCACTATTCGGCCGGAACGAATTCAACCCTGAGACCATGGTGCAGAAGGTCGCTTGTGGCGTGGGCCACTTGGCAGCGATCACCAGCACTGGGGACCTGTACACCTGGGGCAGGAACAGGCACGGCTGCTTGGGGCTCGGCCACACGAAGGACCAATACTTTCCGCTCAAAGTGGCCATAGGCGCAAACGTATTGAACGCCAGCTGCGGCGTCGACCACACAATAGCTATGTGCAAACCGTTTGTGTAACACTAATTAATGTTTGTTGATTCTGTTAAGACTGTTATAAATCTTAAATAAAATTATTTTATAGTTAGCAATTTGATTTTTATTTACAAATTCCATCCATGACAAGAAGTACTATTAATTTGAAACAATACATGATAAACATTTCAGGCTATACACAATGTAACTTGCTTTTAATTTATACAGGATATAAGAGAGATTTAATAAGGAGTGTTTTGGCGGGAATCTTCCGAGTGCCATGTTCGGATTCGTGTTGGTGTTATTTAATTAGTTTACGTTGTCTTTAATGTGATAAGTGGTGATGATTATCATATTAAGTGATTGT
>DWIE01000997.1:0-12087 GCA_018248235.1 Choaspes benjaminii | reverse complement strand
AATTATTTATTTTATATCGATTTAATTAATTAATAATTTATATAGATATTCCAGTAGCTAGTCCAATTGAAGGTTGTTGGTGTTATTAGACTAATAATGTGATTTGTGTTGCCCTGTACTGTCCTAGTGTACGTGTGAAAATTGTCTTCCCAATTTTACCGTTTACAATATACATACAAACTACCTATCGACATTATTTTATTAGTAAATCTGTGTACACATTGTGAATAAACATTTTTCATGAACATGTTGTGTAACTTTTACGTTGTAATGGTTTGGTATCACTGTCACGCCAGGAGTTACGAGAAACAGCAGCGTTTGCGCTATAGTCTCGGTTCAAGGGTGTGATGATGTTTGATAAACTCAACTTGGTCACTTTTTAAGAGATGAAAAATATTAGTTTAATTATAACGCACAGTTTTTCTTTTTTTTTTACAAAGCATTTTGAATTTATTCATTGATATTAACTGTATATATAATTATATCAGACTGTCTGACCGACATATGTTGATGCACAGCGCAAGTACAACACACAGTAGAAGTTTTGTCCTGAGGAGTCAGGAGTGGCAGTGGAGTGCCACTTACTCTCAGTGTTAATTCTTGTCAGTTGGTAACTTAAAAATACAACGGGTGACAGAACATGAGTATGTACGACTGGGTTCGATACCACCATCACACCTATTTGTGCCGTGAGATATTAGTGTTCGCACTACTTGTGTTTCGGTGTAAGGGTGTCGTTGCCAGCATACGCAGAACTCGCGGCGTTTGAACTGTGTTCTTAGAAGTAGCACCGCATGTGGTTACAGATATCATGAGCCACAGTAGCTGCTTTCCATCAGGTAGACTGCAAGCGTTATGCTCTGCTTCATAACACAAAAAAAAATATAATTCTATTATACAAATACATCAGAATACATAGTTTTACAAATCATGAAGCTTCAAAGGTTACATTAATTGTATATAAAAATACATACTCGTACAAAACTATATTGTTCTATGTGTAATGTATTGTTACATTATTTGTTCTTTTACATATCTGATTTATACTTTTCTAAAACTCTTGGCATCACATCAAAGGCACCTAGAAAATACATAATCAGACATTGTTAGAATAATCGACATTTAGGTATATATATATATATGTACAATAAAACATTGACTCAATTTCAAGATTTTCATTTCTTATACCTCCCCTCTAAAATCCTCCGCATGCACTCGTATGTATTAATTATTATACCGTGTTTTAACATCTCACTTATGTGTAGTTGATTTCTCGCTTCTCTTTATGATGTAGTGTTATTGTATTGTATATAATACAATATATTGTATTTTGTAGTAATTGTATATAATACAAATATTCTTTATCGCACCATGTGTTTGTCGTAGTCGAAATTGCGTTTAACGCTGACAGCGGTCACGTGCGACACCGTACGCTGACAGTAATCAAAGTCAGCGTACCGATGTTTGACTAGTTAGAAAGGAAATGATAAAAATAATATTTCTCACTTTTTGAACTTGCCTCTCATCCAATTAGTTATACTAACAAACTCCAGATTTTATTATAATATTTGTTAAATAAAACCCTATTTTTTAAACCCTATTTTTACATTGAATTTGTATCGTAATATCTCAATGATTATTCCACAAAATATTAATTGGATCACTCCGCTTCTTTGTAGCAATTCGCAGCCATATTTGTAAGTAGTGTTATAATAAATGCGTAGTTTGTATATCGTAGAATTTACTTTAATTAATTGTAATTTCTCGTACGTGTAATTAGTATAATCTGTACAGACATTATATCAATGCATTGTTTATCAAATTACGAAAGTTTAAAAACCTTGACAGATCTATAAACGGCTACGAGCTTGGGAATCCATATTTCGGCTCAGGTACATGTACCATGGTCACGGCGAAACTGCGGTGACGAAGGTTATATTAAAAAAATGTGTGAGATGCGGGATAATGAAAGTTTAAAATCACCGGTTAAACTCGTTCGAAACCCACCATGAAATGATGACTTACCTTCAGTGTAAATTCGTAATAAACAAAAATGTTTCAAAACGGTTATCATTATTTGTTGCAGAAATAATCGAGTCTAAAAATTTATACAGACATTATCTTTGCTAGTTTTAATAAATACATGTGTTTTGCCTTTCAGACATGGACTTCGGTAGTGGGGGGCCTCCTCCTCCTGGCATGATGAAGGATCGACACGGTCCGCCGCCTCCCCATCACCCGCGTGACGGCCGCGGCTACGGACCAGAGGGCTACGGAGGGGAAGGCTTCGCCCCGCCACCGCCCATGCACCACCCGCCCATGCCGCCACAAAATCAGGACATGCCCCCGTTCCAGGGGGGTCCGCCGCAGCAGGGCGCGGTGATGATGGTGTACGGCTTGGATCCGACCACCGCCAACGCGGACCGGCTGTTCAACCTGTGCTGCCTGTACGGGAATGTCGTCAGAATAAAGTTTCTGAAGACAAAGGAAGGCACTGCGATGGTGCAAATGGGTGACGGCGTGTCGGTGGAGAGATGCGTGCAAAATCTGAACAACGTTACTGTTGGCGACTACACTTTGACTTTGGCGTTCTCAAAACAGGCATACCTGTCGGAGGTGATGAACCCGTACCCGCTGCCTGACAAGAGTCCCTCGTTCAAGGACTATGTGGGGAACAAAAACAACCGCTTCCTGACTCCGGCCTCCATCCACAAGAACAGAATACAACCGCCGTCTAAGGTGCTGCATTTCTTCAACACGCCGCCAGACGTGTCCGACGAGCAGCTGCTGCAGGTGTTCAAGGATTACGGCGTGACGCCACCACACACCATCTCCAAGTTCCCGCTGAAGAGCGAAAGGTCCTCGTCCGGCCTCATGGAATTCCAGAACATTTCGCAGTCGGTGATGGCGATCATGGCGTGCAACCACGCCACCATTCAGCATCCAGGCGCGAAATTCCCGTTCGTGATGAAGCTGTGTTTCTCGTCGTCCCGACAAATCGGCCAGGGCAAGGGCCAACAGATGAAGCCACAGAGTCCAGAACAGAACAGGCAGGGCCAGAACAACGGGCTAGAACACGACATGTACTAGTAAGGCATTCGTTATTAAATTGCGTATATATATATATATATATATATACATATGAGTAAACGAACACTATATGCGCGCGTGTAATATATAATGTATCTCTCTATATAGATGTTATGTTATACGATGCAAAGTGTTACAAAAAAAAGACATGAAATTGTGTTTTTATGATGGATAACGACGACGGACCAAATGTTATGTCGATTCGGGATGCGTTGTTTTTGTTTGTTTGTTTGTTTGTTTGACTGTTTGTTTGTGTATGTTTGTTTTATGGTGGGGCGCGAGTTGTGAGTTATTGTACTGCCATTTTGCGATTAGCGTGAGAAGATTGTGAGTGATAGACTTATTTTTTATTTCGTTGCATTCAACTATGTGTTGCTTGATCTTATATGTCAGCACACTTTGCAGTATTATTGTGATTCGTCCAAAAATCTAATAGATTTGTCTGTGTGGCTTGATTGCTAAAAGCTAGCATCGAAAGTTGACTTCGATGACATATATTGTAAGGAAAATATTTTATTTATTTGAAATCTATAAATGATTTAAATTTCGGTTAAGGTTTCTAATTTGAAAATTTTTAAAACATTTGTGCCGTTAATTTTAGTTGGGATGATTTTTTTTATGTGTTTATTTGTTTCTAAAATCATTATATTAGTCGTGTTAAAGAAGTAGAGATATATTAAAGTTAGTTTTAGAGAAAATATAACAAATGTTATTATATGAGTATTCGTCAAATCGCAGTACAAAAATTTACAACTCCATGTCCACCTTAAAACGGGAGGCACCGACATAATGAGCCGGTGTTGCCAGTCGTGCAATTTTTAATGTAAGCCAAAGATTAAACGATGTTACCAGCTTAAAATATGCGTTGTTATTGATAGATTTGAATGGAATAGGTGTCAATTTTGTTTCTATTATCGATAATAATTGTAAATTATATGTAGATTGTAAAGTTGTAATAAAAAAAAATGCTGAATTTCTGCACAAATGAGTATAAATAAATATATTTAGGTGCGATTGTAATATTTTATTGATGTTGATATGAAGTTGTTTTAACACTTATCTCTGGATGTTTAATGACGTAGAATAGACACCGGCCTAACTTTTATTTTGTAAAGAGGCATAGGTTATTTGATTCAGCCACGGTAGGTGCTTAAAATGCAATTTTAAATAGATGTTATTAAGAAAATTTTAAAAGAAAACTTTCTATCCTTCTCCTTTAAATTACATATTTAGATTGGTTTTGTTGAATAAAATTTTTGGACTGATCTTTACTATCCGCATGTTTTTTGATTTGAAAAAATAAATAAATATTGTCTATATTTTAAGCAGTTTTACAGTAGGGACCATAGAGAATATTCTGACATCTTTATATTTGCTTGGATACAATTCTTCTATTTTCTACGCTTCGAGTTGTATATGCTATAGTTGTAACATAGCAAAATACTATTTTATCCATTTTTCTTGTTAATTTTATTCGAATATCGGATGTGAACAATTTTTTAAATGAATTTTAACAAGCAAAAATATAGATGGGACCTTTTATATTATATACCTTTCTTCGTTATTTTAACGAAATATATATATGATATATGTATATATTTATATTCTTATAAAAAAATTGTACACCAATCTTTCCTCCGTTCTATTCATTATCTGACACTAGAGCATTTGACATCGATTTTCCGTTTTACTTTCTTTTATTCTTTTATTATTCCTTTATCGTCTAAGCCAAATAAAACGCCAAAGTTTAATTAAAATTGTTAGATTAAAAAAAATATATAAATATCTAGATTTAAAAAAAAAACAATGTACATATTACGCCGTACGGATTTTGTTTTGCAATGTAAAATATAAATGTATTACGTATTTATCAAGTACTCGAGTGTCACGAGATATATATATATATATATATGTATGGGAATATATGAGGATTTTTATCGCACTAGTTGAATGGTCTCAAATTAAACGTAAAATACATAAAGTTCATATTATGCCACCTGACCCTTAACATTTTCCGTTGGAACTTATAAGATGGTGTAACATACATGTAAAGAAAACAACATATCTGTATAGTTAACGACAATTTAGTCGTTGCCCGCTACGCGATGTCAATTTTGAAACCGTTCTATAGACGAGCCTGTTAGTGTAAGATTATTCTATTGTATATTACGAAACTCAGTTGTGCAGGACAGCCGTTTGTCGATATGAACAAGTGATTAAATCGGCCATTTCGCATGCCGGTTAATAAATAGACGGTTACATGTCAGTCGCGTTACGCTGACACGAATTACGCGCAACGAACAGACACTGACATTATTTTTTTTTCTTACGGGATGGCGTTTCGGCTTTTGGCCATTTTGCCAATAACAAGTTTAAAGTTTAAAATCATAAAATGATAATATTAAAATATTGGTGATGCACATTTTAATATTGTCCTTGGAGTGTTTAACGAGAAACTCCAAGTGCCAGCTCGCACAGATAGAAATTAACTGGGCTAGGGAGACCAAGTTTTCACACCGCGCAAGTGTATATGTTGCGGTTACACATAATTAGTCCACTACACAATCACTTAATATGATAATCATCACCACTTATCACGCTAAAGACAACGTAAACTGATTAAATAATACCAACTCAACTCCGAACATGGCACTCGCAAGATTCGGCCCAAAACACTCGGACACTGACACCCGTCACGCTTTCTATGTATCCATTGACACTTAATATGTATACAAATTGTGTGACTGTCATTTTGTTATTGTCAGCACATCCACGGAGCCCAGTTTTTTTTTAAATGAAAATTAGAGTAGCAAACGGTCATGCAGTTAATCTGATGTTAAGTGACAACTGTAACCGATGACAACCTTAACAGACTCTAAACAGATCCATCGGTCTTTTCGAAGTTGGTTAAAGATGCGAAGCTACTCTTGAGAGCTAAGATGACTGCCACACCCTTCCAGCTGAAACACAACTCATAAGAGCTATTTCACAGCAGATATAGGTGTTGTGGTGGTTACTCACCCGGGCGAACCTAGACTGATTCCACCACCAATTCACGTTTATTGTTACATAAATAAAATATACTGGACATAATATATATACGTAATATTTTAAGCGACGTGATTGGGTGTCGGCGTAACACAATTTATATGAATCTTGAATCGTGATCACAAAGCAACGTAGGCTTGTGTTATCATGAATTTGTTCATGATATTGTAAGCTTTGTGTTATTGTTCCATTGTCTATTAACTAGGTGTGACAATATTAACAGCTGTGTCATCAGATTATGAATTTTGTGAGCTGTGCCTTTCAAATATGTACATTAGAGACAATGTGAGGCAAGTCCAAATAGACGCATTGAAATGTGTACAGGTGTTTCTTATATAAATAAAAAAAATGAAATGAAATTTAGTAGATTTACTGTGTCACAAGCTACAATAAATCTATTAACATGTATAGAAAAAAACATCCTGTACCGAAAATATATTATACAGCTGTTCATATTTTCCTTCGAAAAGCCTTCACGAGATGCTTAATGGAGCTTATTTTGGCATATTTTGTACTTAAGCCACGTTGCGTGGCGTTCGATGGCAACGGTGTGTCGTGCATGACTGTACAGTTCGGGCGGTGAGTGCGAAAAACTGCTTAAGTGAAACATTATTAAACATGGTCATATATAAAAAAAAAAGAGAAATATAAAATTAATGAAGATGAACTCTTAAACAAAGTTTTCCATTAATTTATACTTCTGATTTGCACATAAGCACCTTTTGCTCTCACGGCCTGAGTTAATATTAGCTTGTCCTGTCCGTTTAGGCCTGCTATATTCTCAATGTAAGATTCGATTTTTTTTAAAACTAACTACCCTCCCACATGCTTATGTACTAGCACTCTAGTAGCGCCACCTACAAGGAACCATCCAGATGATACTATTCCACAGTTACGCTTTAAGAGAATTACGAACACGCTCGCTCGGTAATTTGATAGTTGTTGAATAAAAGGATATCTGGTATTATAAACAGTTCTGATAGAAGCGGAGGTAAACTTTCTGTTGTACATTTACAAATTGTCTCCTCCATTGTCGTAACATCATTAAGTGACTCAGTACTGGTACTTTGCAACAGCTGAGTGTGACTGTAGTACTTACACAGAAAACCTTATAAGTATTTTGTGTTTGTTCGTTATTTTTGTTGAATTTTAATTTTAATTAATTAATATAAAATCGGATCTTACAGTGGAAAAGTTTGTTTCCACAATAAAAAGTCAATTTGTATTTGTTTTTTTATAGTGTGTATGTGTGCGTATGATATATTAGAATAAAGGCTTCTATTAGGCAACTACATATCACGATGACAAATAAGAGATATAATTGTAATATAATGGATATTTATGTAAAAAGAAACACTATAATTACATGTATTTTCCACAAACAAACATTATACACAAGCGGTCGACATTTGCTGGTCTGCCTGTTATGTTTTTCCCTTAAGCATATTTCTTTTCTGGTAATTTTATTTTCCTTGCCATAATTTTCTGTTTCATGCTCGTTAAATTATTACTTACATATAATTATACTTACATTTTACACCGTGTAGCTGAAAAAATATTTTTGGGGTCGAATGAAATATTTATAACGTTTCTCGAAATTTGTTGAGATTTTTCTGCGCACTGGCAACACTGCACTGACCTGGAAACCTCAAAAACACAGTTTTTCGGCTAACCGGTAATGTCGGTACATGCAAACTCACATTTTGATCGTATTTGCTTCTAGCTAACGGCGATGTGGCGGCGTTACACACTCACACATATCAAGACGGACGGCAACACACTGACACACACAGGCACACCACAACGAGTGCGAAGGGGGTGGGGGGGACTGGTATTGCCATTGTAAAATCACTATTACCCCCTCTTTACAATCCATACAAGTAGAAACATTCGACATAAAGAGTTACCATTGACGAAAAGAAAACAATGAACATTTAACAGTGGGTGAATTTTGCACAATGGCAACGATGTTATGATAATTCCTTAATTTACAATTTTTGTGATTTAGATCACACTTATAAAGACATTAACAGTTAGTACGTTAATATAATTTTAGACACAGTAACAAAAATTCATGTTTTATAACACATTTTACATTTCCATGGTAATTTTCGTTTTATTTTGTTTGAATTATTTTTTCTTTCTTTCTTTATTTTAGTTTCGTATTGATTAAGAGCTAAGGCTCGATTGAATGCGTATGCATTTTGTTTTTTATTTTATTTTATTGTATTAGCTGTTTAGGTACTGTGTAAGCATTATTCCCTTTTATTTGTGTAATTTTAAAATTTAGTTTGTACTCTACGGTGACATTTTCAAGACATCTCGGTGTAAATTTTGTTATTCATCATTAAATATTATCTGTAGGCCAACAATTATGTGGTATTCATTGTGTTTGAAGATGACACCGTGTTATCCCATACTTAGATGTGGTTCTTAGATTTAATTCGTGACTTTGTTTTGTGGTGAAGAGATAGAGGTTTTAGTTTTGGAGACCCTTGTTCTGTTCGTAATTTCCAATGTGTTTCGAAGGTTCCAAATGGTTATATATGTTTTATGATGGGATTCCCAGCGTCGGTTGTATTGAAACAATACAGTTGTGAATTGTACAAGAAATAAAGAAACTGTGGTATATGGTAGACATTTTGGGTTTTATTATTTTTTAGTTGTTAAATCAGACAGCTAGCGCAAAAACGGCTCAAGTAACAAATTGGAGAAAATGTTTAAAAGGCCTTTTTTTATTAAAATATTTTTTGTTTGAAGTTGTACAATAGTAATAGAAAATATTTGGCTTCTAGACAAATTAATTGATAATGATATAAAAACAATTAAAATAAACTTTTAAACAACAATTTTCAATCAGTATCTCGGAACTTCGGATTTGCGGGTAGCCCGTTTTTGCACTGGACGCCTGAATTAGGCCTATGCTTAGAGTGTGCATGTTTCAGTTACAAGTACATATTGCATGTGTTTCGTGAGTTTTTAACGTTTTCAAATGTTATAGCTGCATTATTCTAATCACATATTGTTTGGCCATTTGAATCTTAAATGTTTAAGTACCAAAAAAATACTAATGTAAGAAATAGATTTAGCATGTACTAGGCTAGTAGTAAGTGTCATTGCGAAGTCAATTATATTCGATTAGAGGAGAAATTTATGACCCACAAAAAAGATTTTCTAAAAAAAATTTCTTAAGCTAAAATATCCCGGCGTCGGACTAACTGTCCATTAGAGTACCTACACTTGAATTATCTCTTGCAATTTATAGATATTTTTGTGTGACTTGAAATCTTGGCTAAAAGTAAATATAGTTCGAGGTAATAATAAAATTGATACTCAGAATTTTATGTGTAGACTGGACTTGAATGGTCTAGAATTAGGTCGTCTATGTAACTCAGCACGAAAGTTTCGTGTATGAATAGATGTATGGTGTGAATTTTTGAAGGTTTGGATATACTACTGTTTATGATATGATTTGTTTTCACTGACCTAGAATTTTGCAACACCAACTGTTTTAACTCTAACATAACAATGTACTAATTGGATCGTAAACTGATTTTTATTGCTATCTAAAATAAAAAATAAAAATGTAATTTTTTTTTTAACTACAGAGTTTTTTATTATCATGACGTAAGCAATGTTATAGCCAAACCATAATTAAATGAAATAGGCTCCTAAAATAGCTGATTAAACCGATTGTTATCAGGTAAATAGATGCATATCTTTTTCTCTAGAAATATTTTGAAATAAAATAAATAAATGTTTTAGCGATAGGGCATCGGTGTCGTGATAGCTTACAACTTGTGTTGATTGTACATACATAAGTGATGTATTGATATTGTGTTTGTTATATGCCTTTATTGTAATAGCTCAATGGATTGTATCTGAAATAAAATAACATCTGTGTAAATTATTCAACTCGCTGAATGCCATTTAACAATTGGAGATTAAAGTAAAAAAAAAATGTTGTCATATTCTAAATTTTTTTACGGTAATCTCCAATAAGTATGAATAAGAGCTAATTAAACATCTTTGGCCTTAACATACTAAGTCAAAAACTTTACAAGCCACACTAGCATATAATTATATGTTGGTGAAGACTATAACAATTATAACACATACAAATAAAGCACGAAACCATGTTCAAGAGACTCAACAGAACCAAGACGAAACTGCACTCTAGCATTTTACATATTAAGATAATGTAACTATTATTATTTAGTTTCTTTTTCTTATTTCTTATAGCTTTTCATTGGAATTAGGTAGTAGTTACATGGTAAACATTAAATACATGTCAACACAACAAAATATTCTTTCATTTCAACACAACCAATCATATATTCAATTCATCGTCACACCTCTGATACCACCATCCCTTTGCCGACAAGATTGAACTTTCTGCTACTATTCATGAAGAGCGAAGAAAAAATAAACGAACAATAAGGTGACTCACAAGTAATAGTACAATTTCAAATATTACAGACATTTTGACAAAGCCACTAATATAGCCACAAAATTAAACAATCCTACAACATTAAGGGAAACATTACTTCCAAACCACCTAAATGCTTAAGGTAAGTAACAAAGTCCTACCATTAATTGCCTTACCGTTTTATAATAAAACAATAACAAGAGAAACACATTTGCGAGAATAACCCACTTGCATGAGAAAGGAAGCATGAATCACAGGAATTATATAAAGATTGTTGCATACTAAAAAAGTATGTGTCGTGCCTTCAAGTAGGTTTAAGGATGGTTCCCAGCGGCCATTGTTGCTGGGCTCATAAAGTATATAAATAAAACACAAAATTTTCCATTGTATAGTTTTTATTGCTCAAGTTAAATTATTTATTAACATTGAACGTACATTTCACATACACGATCATAATATATAACTATACACGGTTAAGTTTGTGACAAATTATTCGCAAATATATCAATAAAATTTAATACTAAAATGCACGTGTACAGAAGATAATTGAGAAGTATAAAATGGATATAACGTATGTAAATAGTAAGTGAGGTTGGTTAATTGTTCTGTGGTATGTTGTTTTAATTTAATTTTTATTGTAAATTCCTTGTAATAAAGTAAACTTAGGAAGCTGCACTTGAGACGCGAGAGTAATGTAAATTGTATAGAAATAAATAATGTTTTTGATTGATGAAGCATTTTATTTCCCCGATAGTATGGTACAAAATAGCTGATGATGAATACAAAGATCAACTCATTATTAAAATTTAAAAAATAAGGTTACTTACTTACAATTTGACGATTTTTGTTTTTATTTCATTTTAAAATTACCGCCTTTCTGACGATTCAGTTTTATGGATTTTACTCGCTCCTCAATTTTCCCGCCAATCAGTTTACCATAGACAAGACTTGCTTTTTTTCAAAGACAAACAGTCATGGAGCTAAAAATGTCAACTCAATCAAAATTTCATTTTAGTAAAATAATAATTATTATGCGTTATAGAAAATTGCATGTGATAAATAGTAAATTTCATTACGATTAAACTATTTTATATAAATATTTAACGCCGTATAGTTCAAAATAGAATAATGACAACAGGAAATAACAACGCCCCTAGCGGCGACAAAGGCAAACACGGGTTCCATTCGACACGTAATTGTGGCTGCTTGTGTAAGAATCATTGCTGACAACTTATTTATAAGACAGTTTCTGGAAACCTTCAAAAACTAATGAAAACCTGCGGAAACTTAATAAAATATCAGGAGTTCCTGTCGTCCGGTCTCACCAAGGTGGAAGCGAACGCGCTGGAGGAGTTGGAGCAGCACTTGTCGGCCGGGCTCAAGCAGGAGGCCGGCGGCTCGGCCGGAGACCTCAATGACCAGCAAGCCATGCAGGTCGATGAGGACTGTTCGTTAGCTGTAATCACACCTGCAAGCAACAGTGAGAATGATTCATACAACAAAAGTTCCGATCAGGTAAT
>DWIE01000996.1:0-12089 GCA_018248235.1 Choaspes benjaminii | reverse complement strand
AAAGACAACGTAAACTAATTAAATAACACAAACACAACACCGAACATGGCACTCGGAAGAATCCCGCCGAAATACACATATGTGTTAGTTGCAATCTCTGTATGTGTTATGTCGTGTGCGTGTGTGCGTGTGTGCGTGTGCGTGTGCGTGTGTGTGTGGTGTGGTGCGGTACGTACGGTGGGCAGCGGGCGGCGGTAGGCCAGCAGCGAGAGCAGCAGCGGCGCGGCGGCGCGCCAGGGCAGGCGGCGCGCGCCCAGGCGCACCTCGAGCGGCGCGCCGGCCGCGCCGGCCGCCTCGCCCGCCTCGCCCGCGCCGCCCGCGCAGCGCGCGCAGAACTCCTCGTAGCGCAGCGCGCGCGACACGGCGCCCTCGCGCACCCACACCGTCACCTGGCCCTTGGCGAGTAGCTTGTCGTCGTCGTCGGAGTCCAGGGCGGGCGCGCCGAGCGAGGACGGCGACTGCGGCAAGGAGGGCCCGTTGCCCGACTCGTACTCCTCCTCCGTGGGGCCGCCGCCCACTCCGCCCACACCACCTGATCGGTAGCGTTCAGCGTGGTGCTTCGGGAAGTACAGATCCGGGTCGACTTGCCCGCGGTCGAGATCGTCGAGGTAGACGCCTTCGGTGGCAGCAATGTTGGCGTCGCGCGTCATGAACCGGAACATGCCACTGAGGACGCCGCGGCGGCCGGGCCGCTCCTCGTCGGAGCTCAGCGGCTCGGTGGGCGAGGCGGGCTCGGCCGGCGACGCGGGCGACGCGGGCGACTCCGGGGACTCCCCCGGCGGCGCGCGCACGGGCGGCTCGGGTAACTCCCCCCACCGCCACGACTGCGACGCTTTGTCCCCGCTCGTCGTCCTCGACAGCTCCACCTCGGTGTCCGACTGTACCGGCGTCCCGTGCCTGGAGCCCTTGCTAACGATCAAAATGGAACCCTTTAATTGGAGCCTGGATCCACTTTGCGCATTTAACCACATCTAGATACTCCACCGATAGATACTGCAACAGAAGTTAATTAGATGTTTGGAACTTTTGCAACCCATAATTCAATCCTATAGTGTTTATTGGGGGCAGAAAAACTATGAGTTTGCATATATTGTAATTCATATATTGACAAATTTTCCTTTTGAGTCAATCCACATAATAGGAAGATCAAAACTTTATATAAGGAAAATAAAAAGCTACTAAATGTAGACAAGTCCTGCGCACTAAACTTTGACGTATTCTGCTTATTTGTGTAGTAATTACAGTGTTATCTAACAAAATCGATATTAACTCCATTATCGCTATATTTACTCGCATGTCCGTGTAATGATTATAAAGAACTTTAGGAAAAGTGATATCAACGTTACGCCAATATTGCAAAAAATATCAGAAACATCACATTTTTGTTAGTTTTATTTGTTATAATAATAAATATCAATTATATTCATATCAGTTATTCTTTTTTTTAAAGAAATTTAGTGTAGTAAATGAGCGTGCATTTCGCCTTTTGTTACGTGACCACTGCAGCTTATGACAAGCGTAACCAATTCAAAACATCTGTTTTTTCGAAGTCGATCGCAAGTGTGTTGCTACTCTCGAGGTCTAAGTTGGTCTCCTATGAATTCAGCGTGTGCCGGCAGCAACACTGTTCCAGCTGAAACACAACTCACAAGAGCTCTTTCACAGCGGAAATAGGTGTGGTGGTGTTACTCACTCGGCGAACCTGGATAAGTTCTACCACCGATATTCGTACCACTTAAAGCGTAACTTGACCGTCATATATATGTTTTGCAGGTTTGAAGTAATTTTGTGGAACATATTCACAATACGACGGTTGAGTTAATATACGACATTATTATTATTCTACGATACCAAAAAGCGACTTAAGAGTTCTAACTACTTTTAAATGCCTTTTAACAAATTACATAGCTTATATTTCACAATATACTTTAGAGCAACACTACCGATTGTACCACTGATTATGTTATTCTACGTAAGCGTGATTGCGTACTTGAAGGCTCCGACTGATTCGAAATCGATCCACAAATACATCGATTTGGAAAGTCAATTACTTTGTGATTACTGCAAGCGAGGCATAGTGATTAGGAGTATAATAATGTGTTTACGCGTGTCTCGAGGCACTGTGCACCTCGAACGCAGTGTCCGACAACGCCATTGGGATGCGGTTTTCACCGTTCAGCTTCAAGTTGGACATCTCATCGCTGCAACCAGGCGGAACACTCAAAATAACATAACATAACTTTATCCGCCTTTAATATAATCAAATAATTTTTAAAACCGCAAAATGCAATTAAAAATCACAATATTATATTATAATTAATTGATTCCAAAATTATTTGTAACTCAATGTTGTATTTCAAATGGAAAATTAATTCTGCAGTCTATATACACATCTAAGGTCAAATTTAGATTTATGTGTAATACATACATTTGAGACACGTAAACCTGACGAACTTGGTGCGGAATTTATTTTTAATCGAGAAATATGGAGTTATTTATTCTTACTTACATTAATTCACGTACGACTTTATTTCATTGCGCTTCTAATCATTTTAAGGGATTTTATCAAATTATATATGAAGTATAACTTTTATATATGAATGACTCACCTAAGAGATGCAGCATTAACTTCGGTGTCACTGAAGAAATTGATATCGGTGGCATTAGGAATGGTTGCAGGCTGGGAGCTTCGCTGCTCCGCCCCCGCGAGATCAGACTGGCTCGATATGGAGCTAGTGGAAGATTTTCTTTGGTGCTTCTTCTTTGAGCTTACTTTCCTAGTTTTCTTTTTCTTCTTTCCGTTGCCGTTTGGTTTGGTTTCGTCCAGAGTGGACGGCGCGGCCTCTATTGGTCTGAAGTCATTGTGTACGCTAATTTTTTGTACTGTCTGGTTGGCCTCGCTCTCAGCTTCGCCGAGCTGCGCTGCAGCAAACGTTTTCGGTTTCGCATCGGGCCAGTCCGTAGACGCTTCATCTAGACCGTCCATTTCAAACAAAGCGTCATTCTCATGGTCGTCATTAGCATTTTTGTCTTCTTTGGTTTTATTCTTTGTCAGTTTACTTAAATCAGGTTTCTGCATAGATTGACCATTGGCGGTATACCTATAAATAAAGAAAATTTAGTCCAAATATCATTATGCAAAGTAGAATCTCATTATCATTTTGAATCCGCGTTAAAAGAGTGAATATATAAGAATGATTATAGCCGAAAATACATCTTGGTGTTTATAATGTAGATCGATAGTAAGCATACAACAAAGTCAAACGACCAACGTTTTAAGCAAATCTTGTGGTACTGTATAGTATCAAATACCATGACATGGTAAACTTAACATTATCCGGCAATTAATCAATGCAGAGGTAACTTCTGTTAACATAAACATTACAAACACAAGCGCTTGCTACACATAGATTCGCTTTCGGATTTCATGCATATGTAAACAACATAATTGCAATGATATGCAGCTGCGTTCGCTTTCTAGTTTTTATAGAATGTTTCATCTTTCAAACATTAACACTAATGGCACAAATGACATTGAACTATGGAATTAACGTACCTATACACCTCCGACATACTCGTATATGCATGGACCGTTTATTACCTAGGGAGTTAAACTAAGTTTGGTAAATACCTAACCAATACCTTTATACACTATATTAAAATAATTTTGGAATATAATTAATAACAAAGTGTATGTGGAATCAAATGTAGTTTGTATATTTTTCATCGGGAATCGACTTCAACATTTACTTTGTGAAGATAAATTATCTATTTTTAATGAGCACCAAGAAGCAATTAAAATAATGAGATTAAAAGAAATATATATATGAACATTTAATTTTATACGGAGTGAAATCTAGACAGACGAGCAATTGTAAATAAAAACCGGCTTGCATTTGTGGAACTAAAGATCATTGACTGCGCAATGCATTTTGCATGATACGAAAAAAATAAGCGCACTGAGGTCTTTCCCCTGTTTGTGAATCGAGCACGAATTAATTTACGGAACGAATGTATCATTGTTTACCCATTTAAATTGTACATACGGAATATACTCCTCGATTTGTTCTGCTCAAACAGAAAATTGCACTTTTAATAATGGGTGGGTATACATGAAATTTAGCGCAATATTTAATATTCTTTCTTTTAACCTCTTTGTCTGATACGTTTCGATTGAAATAATTTTATTAATTTCAATTAATCGAACGACCGAATGTTTAATTACACTTAACAGGAAATATCCAGGGAAAACTAATAGCATTCAGGTCAAATAACATTATTTGTTTTCCTTTCAAACTTTCTGCGGCGTAAGTTCCATTTAGTATGCTACATCCCAATAATATTGCAGTTTAATAACGCAATATATGATAAGACAAAGAAGAAGCTCTATATAGGTAGATACTGACTAAATGTTCTTAGAAATATATTTTTTTTTATACTAATAGCAGCAGTTTACTTACCATATTAAACATTCATTTTAATAAAAATAATGAATCAGGACGTGTATTGCTAATACATAATTAATTATTATTCAAATGAAGATGTCGCAAAAAAACTCCAATATAGGTAATATTGGGATTACAGTTTTTGCGGTAGTATGGAGTACCTTTAGGTAATATCATTGATTGTATCTTGATAAAATAAATAAAACGAAATAAAAAAATCTTTTTCAACTCTTGTTATGAGAGCATTTCCCCATCGGTAATGGTGTTGCATACACGTGTAACATTTTTACAAATCAATTAGCGATTCCTAAAATTTGGATTTGGAGAATGGTTAACATTATTTGCACTGACTTCTGTTTACTGCAGTGAGAAGCCTAACCCTGACCTGGTCGTAGGTCACCTTGGCGGCGGAGAATTCTTTTGAATTTTAATATAATTGATATAATTTGTATTTGTCTTACTTACGCTTGTTATTCTGAAGCCTTATCGTCTTTTAAGGGCGGAGGGCTAGAACTATTTATTATCTATTATTATCTATAATCATTACAATTGTCGTGCTATGTATCAAGTCTTACCTCCGCTTGGTGTAATCTGAAGCCTGTCCGTGGTCCGGCTCGACGGCGGAGAGCGAGTTCCTCCGCCGCGGCTCGTACAGCTCCTCGAAGCGCGAGGCCGGTATCGGCGAGGTGGCGAGGTGCGCCGCGCACTCCGCCTCGTCCTCGCCCACTTCTTCCACGAAAAACGCCTCACCGGACTCGCCCAACTTCATATGGATGTTCAGCTGCTCGCCGTTTAGTTCCAGGTCCACCACTTTAAACCTAGAGCGCAGCACGCCGAGCTTCCCGAAGCGCACGTGGAATGGTGAACACGTGAAGCTGCCATCTGGTTGCTCCACCACCACTACGTCGATGGCACCAGTCAGCGTGGCGCCATTGATTTCGTTGTAGAACTCGCGGAAGTTGGCTATGAACTTCCCGATATAGTTCATAGAATACATGGCTACGTTTTTTTTATCAACACTCGATCACTAACAACAAACTATATCACTATATGAACTTTTAGTCTAATCCTTCAAACAGTTCAAAAAGTTTTATCACACACTACCCCATTTTGGTCACACGAGATACGAATTTACGCAGATCCTGAAACAATACAGAAAAAACATTACTCATCTAAAACCATAAATATCAATCTTATGACAGGTATCCAGATAGTCTGAATTGTTGAAGCATTTCGAGTAGCCATTTTTAATTTGTGTGTGTGTGTGTGTGTGTATGTATATATATTTAATATGTGTAATGTCAAGTCTGAATTTCCTTGTTATTATTGTTTATTAAATCTAAATCAAGTTAAACGTCATCGTTCTCAAAATATAATGAAACAGATATAATTTATATATAATAGATAATTTAAACGGCCTTAAAATAACAGAGAATCTCGTGTCTCATAAATTAATTATCGGTGACTGTGGCTCGATTTCTCCATATGCTATCAGACCACTATTTCCGGGTCCGCTGGAATGAACGCGTCAACAGAGAATAGATATCAGTTTAATTACTGGGTCGACGCACTTGCAGGCAGCGCGCAGGATACCGTGACGCAACATTGCATGATAGAGCATAGAGATTTAGCTAAATATAACTGCCTCCCCAAGTAATAACCTAATGGAACGCAAGGCAATTAATATTTAGTAACGTTCGACAATTATGTATGTTAAATTTAAGATTAAAAATGAGGTTATGCTGCTTACAGCTGCTTAGAGCAACTGTGCTCCGTGTTCGTATAAATGTTTGATAAAAGAAATCATATGATACGTAAACACATACGGGACGCGGTGACTAGTGATTACATACTTATATATTAAAATAGGTGTATCTATGATGCAATTAACGGTTTGTGGACAATACGAGAGTTAACTATTAACATGCTTTTGTCGACTAAACACAGCTACGTTAACAAAGCGTAGAAGATATTATATCAAGAACTTCATTTTAAATATTCCGACCTTAAGGCTCTGTTCGTCTATGAATCTATTCCCTGATGCATACCAACAATCTTATCTATTTTGAGATATTTTAATAATATGGTGTCATATGCAATCCCAGTATCATCCATAGGTTTAGAATGATTAATCAGCTCCTTAAAACCATAATACATTCATAAAATCCAGTATAACCTTTTAACAACATTCAAGTGTCAAGATTGTATTCAGCGTTACAAACTCTTCTAGAATATGGTCTACGTAGAAGTCTATTGAAGAAAAGGTAAAAAGTTAAGTAGTTAATTTTTTATGTAGGTATTAGGTATTGTAAGAATAGGTACATGAATATTATTGAAATATTTTAAGAAACTTAGGTGGAATAAGCTTCAAAATATTCAAACTTCTGTATGTGAATACAGAAAACATAGGTTGTGTTATTGTTATGTATTGTTATATATAATACTTAGTATTACAGATAAAAGATTAGTGTTAAAAAACTAAGTAATTTGCGTTTTTCGTCATATTTTTATATAGAAGACCGATAAGACCTGTCCAGCTAGTGATTACCTGGTCGTGTCACCGGTGTGAGAGTCATGCGCACACGTGGTCGGAGCGTGCGTGACGACAGGGACTCTGCCCCCGACGACGCGTTTCTTGAGTAGGTACGGACAATGACTAAACCACCAGAATAGCGTTCTGGTATCTTGCCCATGTTTAAATATTTTCTTACGCTAATTCTAATCGTAACTAATATTATGAATGCGTATGTGAGTTATTGTCTCTAACGTCTTAACCCTCAATCATGAAATTTTGCATACACGTTGTCAGAGTTACATAAATGAAAAAAATAGGGTCGGTACCTTTCATTCAAAAAATCCAGACTGGGACATTGCCTTCAATTTTCAAATTAAACTATTGTAAAAATTCTTATCACAAAATGCCTTACGCTTTACTACCGGTAAACAAAGCCATTTTTGTTAACGACGATCAAGTGTTTTGTATTATAAAAATAATTCAAATCATTGAGTTAAAGTTATGAATTAATATAGGATTTTAATTGTAACGAAGGAATAATTCTTGTATAAAACATTTAACATTATTTATTAATTTCTTTTATAAATGAAATCATTACATTTAAATAAATAATATATTGCATAGTGATGGGCGTTATCGGATTATTACACACTCGGTTTTATATCCGATTATTATATAGCTTAAGATCGATTTCAAAAACCAATTTTTTTTTTCGACTACGAAATGTTTTATGTATGTATGTATGTTTCGATCAATATGCCAATTTTTGATTGTGTTAGCGTGCTACAAACATAAACTAAAATATTCAAGTACATTTTTCAATGTGTACGTGTTAGAATTGTTTTGTTAAATATTCTAAAAACAAAAAAGTGTTGATGTAGCCGCATACCTACCTCCACTTAAGTTGTCTAGATTATGATAAAAGCGAATAATGGACACACTGTACGTGTCACCTGTGTCAAGCTTGTATGTAACATAATAACTCACGCCCGTATTAACCTGAAGATGTAAACAGAGCTAAATATCACCCGTATTCCGCCATTATTGTTTTGTTCCCAATGAATAGAGAGAACTGAGTAACTGTTTTTATAATCGAGAAATCGATTTTTGCTCTTAGTAATATCCAATCGAAACGATTTTTGACTGCAATCGGTTTAGAAATAGGTAGGTATATGTGACACACGCCTAATATATTTTTGGCAAGGTTTAAATGGTTTTTGTGACGTTGATTTAAAATATAAGCTTTTGTGTTAGACTTCGACGGTTATTCGACCGTAGTTTAATTCTTAGTATCTGGGCTGCTTTGCTTAGTTTTTTTTATTTTTATGCGCATAATGTACAACACGAATCGCCATCTGGTAGCGAGTAGGAATGAAATGAATAGCAGCAATATTAGTACTTCCAACGATCAAGAGATGGCGTTAGCTGTTTTTTAATACTTAATTTCCTGGTAAATCGTTTTTATTCAGGAATCACACCTATATAGATAAATTTATTAAGTAAAATATGATAAAAATTGTTAAGCACTTTCCGAGATCGTCGAAATTTATAGGTATATATATTTGCTAATTTAAATATATAAGATAAAATGTACCTAGACGTTGTGTAAGACATCCTATGATTGTCGTATTCAAAGATAGTAGTAGTGTTAGTATAATAGCATCAATATAAAATAGTTGGTTTGTAAAAACCAAATACTTCCGTAGATCTAATGGGTAATTTCAGTTATTGTACAACACAGTCGAATACTGAATGTACATTTTATGAAAACACTCGTGTGATCTAAATTTTATTTAGCCTTTGTATAAAGTGAAACTATAACGTAGTGAGCATCGGTTCGATAACCGAATAATGGTTTTGGCTTCAATTTTATTGCACTTATCACAAAAGCAAAAAATGGATTTTGCGTTGGACGCTTTCTTCTGCTATCAACGTAACGAACTAATCACGGATTAATGAGAATCACATAATTATGCTTCCTCCAATTAAACAATGTCAACAACATTATCATTCCAAATCCAAATTCTAGAGTAGGTATGATTAAGCATACGGATATGCATGCATACCTGCATAATGGGTACAACGCTCTATTATCTGGACTAGTATAATATTTTAAGTTTGTATAAATAATTGTATAATAAATGTATCGATGTTATGAAGATATAGTGTTTTAATCGAATTATTTATTGAAGGTATTATATTACACTTACGTGCCTACCTACAATAACAAAAGCCACTCTATTCAGAATATACTAAACACAAACTATAATAGGTGGAACGATAACACTAAGTTCGTATTGCAGTCATATCGTAGTCTGACCGGTACTGGCGCTTTGATTGTCCTTGATTTTTTTGCTTCTTTTCTAAATAAAAAGTAACCTACATTTAATTGGACTTCGGCCAACAAGTAGTGCAAATTAAATAACTATAAATGTGTTTAGATACGCGTAATGTGAAACCTTATCTATGTGCAGTCATGCCGTCGCTCACCACAAGGGTGGTGTGGACTTCAACGTGACGTATGATGGTAAGCCGCAGTTTTATCTACAGTTGTGTTGTTAATTGTTACGGTTATAATGTTTATGTTTTGCACACAGAAGTGTGTATAAATTACAAAATTAAGTGAACATTTTCTAAGTCATAAAGAAACGCGTACTATGCACAATATTGTCCATAACAGAAAAATCAAATCCATAATATATATAAGTATAAGTAACTGGCTGTGCTGCGCTGCGCTCGCTTGAATTGAAAAAAAAAAACACCACCATTCATTGGCCCCACGCCCGCGCCTGTCTTTGATGTATCCTACTGAAATCGTTACTGCTAATTACCCTATGCTACTGAACATTACCAAGTACCAATACTAAAACCTGGCATCATATGGCACCTGGCAACATGTTCAGCGCTCCTAGGGTTAAGAGTATAAAGAAGACAGTCAGATAGAAATACTTTGTCTTATGTTCTACGTAATAAAAAAATGCTTTTATTTGTTTTTTCTCTCTTACCAATAACACAACAGGCATGTAAAATTATATTGATTACATACAAAAAATCCAAAAATATAGTACCTATATCCCATCACATAATTACGAGTAATCAAGTTTCATTCTAAATATTTTTTCATTCATGAAATATATAAAATGAATGGAGTCAAAACGAAAACAACAAATCACATATATAGAAAAGTAAGTAGGTAAAACAAACGTAAATTCTGAGAAGACGCAACGAAAACAAAGACATCGATAATCCATAACACTATCGTTGCATCATGAAACTTGTAATGTTTACTGACGTAAACACCCACAAATGTTTTCACATAAAAGCCACCCTTTCTCGCCGACTATTTATAGGTGACATAGAGATAATAAGATAGAGGTGGGAGTAGGGATGAAATAATTTAAAAATGTCTTATTGTTTGGTTATTAGCATACGCTGTATCTATTCTTATAAATACCAAACATTAACCCAACGACGACACTGATTTCATAAACAAGTCGTGGGTGATTATTATAATATATAATAAAACAATTACCAGTTATCTTATTCTAAACATCTACCGATCGCGACGACATAGAATTATAGACAATTTATAGTGCAAGTTTTATTTAATTTTTTATATTTGTAATGTTTTTATTGTATTAGTGTGTAAAACACTAACATTAAAGCAAATTAATAGAATGAATAAATAGATTAAATATTCATCATTCACTTGTTTCATCACTCAAAAAATTTTCACGCTTCGGCGCAAAAAAAAAAAATATTTAAAAAAAATAACATACCCAAATATACATAGAGTAATTTGGTCCTCAAACGATCCAAGATATATTCACTTTTATCAACAGTCAATGATTGCAATCTTTGTCTACAATATCGTGCACGATGTCGTATACAAGACGAAATAAAACACAACGTTCAGAACTATCGTCGCCTTTAGCACAGTACTGGCAAGGCGAGTGGCAAGCTTCTGACTGGCGGTTGTAGGTGCGACAGCGCCGGCTGATTGCTCCGTGACGTCGATGCATCCAGGCGAGCGAACTACACATACACGTACCGCGACATGACGGTCACGCATTTTAACCATGTGCTCGGTAGAAACCCAACCGGCCGCGGCCGAGCTTGAACGCGCGATGCGGACGTGTCGATCGCCCGGTGGCGTGATGTCGCACCACGCCATTGCGAAAGTGCCTTCTGCAAGAAAGTACCTTTGTAACAGCAACAAGACATAAACAAAGGACATGACCCCAAAAATAAAGCGACAGCCATGAACGGCAACGCCGATGGGCATTTTACATGATAAGGAGCCCACCGTCCATGCACAACTGAGTCAAGTGATGGTTAAATTCAACTTGTTACTCGTTGTCATGAATCGTGTTGACCTAAATAACAACGCAACAACACTACAGCTCTATAGCATTTTGATTGCACTGCCCCACTACTTATAAACTTCATAGACTTTAAAAATAGCAGTGTTTATTATTTTTATACCTTTATTTATATATTTATTTTATTACAATGTTCCCCAAAGTTACAAATTCTGACAAGTGAAATGAAATTATTCAATCCTTTCGTAGCATAAAAATAATGTATAATAATTGAATTGAATATACTATAAATTTAGACGACTTAAAGGTATCTTGAGATTATGATTTTTTTTTTAAAAGAACCTGCAATTTGTTAATCTTATTCGGATGAAATATGAACGATATATGTTAATTAAACATCATTCCATTGGTTATGTATTGCAGAGTAATATCTTGTCATTATTATATCATTGCACAGAGCTAGAGACAGACTGCAAAGAAAGTGGGTCAGTTTTGAACTGCGTTCCGAGGATGATAAAATAATTCGTAATGTAGTTTACGAGCAATATACTCACACATACATGTGAAAGAACTGAAAGAAAAAATATATGATAGTTTTATAGGAGATCACATAAATGTTGTATATAAGCTGATAGCAAAGTCAAATATTTTCAGCGCCATCCTATTGCATCGAAGTTGCATTCCAAGTTGAAAGCTGAATACTCGTATAGGATAGGTTCAACTCAGAGATTATCTATATCCTTTTACCTTAAAACAACATTGTCCACACATACACTTATTTATGAAAGTGATAAGCTAGAAGCATAT
>DWIE01000995.1:0-12090 GCA_018248235.1 Choaspes benjaminii | reverse complement strand
AATTTTACGGGTCGTCACACATAAATATGTTCGACTGGGTTGGTACCACCGTCACACATGTCTGTGCCGTGAGACAGTATAGTTCACACTACTTGAGTTTCAGTGTAAAAGTTTGGTAGCCAGCATATGTACGAGGCGTACCAGGCCCCCAGGCTTACCAGCAGGTAGACTGTAAGCCGTGCTACTTCATAACATAAATAAACAAGAAGCAACATAATTGCTGTCTTGTGTCATAGGTACAAAATCGACGTGTTGAATTATAGTGTATGCCTGACAAAACATACAATTATACACTGCGCGATCATATTTTAAAATAATCGCTATGGACGTACATAGTCTTTGTGTAGTGTCATTGAAGAGATCTTTATCATTAACGCTATTAAAAAAACTCGTTTTTTATTATACGCTCGTGTGTCAACACGACCTGCACAATTCTGATGAGAGAAGAGCACTGTATCTGTAATCTGTCTTGGTCTGACATTAGTGACATGACATTAGGTTGTGTGGATGCACGTGTGCTGCTTCATAATCTATTGGGGGCCGGAAAGTATTTTTTTATTTATTTTAATTTTCTCATGAAATACATTTTAATTGCTTTTCGGTTCCTCTGCTATATAAATTATTAGTGTTAGAATCTGTCCAGGTTCGCCCGCGTGATTACCACCACCATACCTATTTCTGCTGTGAAATAGCTGTTATGAGTTGTGTTTCGGCTTGAAGGATGTGTCAGCCGGCACGCACTAGATACATGATGTAACCAACTTAGCCCTCAAGAGTAGCAACGCACTTGTGACTGACTTCGAATAGAACGATGGGTCTATTTAAAGCCGGTTACGGTTGTTATGGGCTGCAGTGGTCACTTAATATCAGGGAAACTGCATGCCCGTTTGCTACTCTAATTTTTATAAAAAAAATGGAACTGTCTGTGATTTTAAAATAAGCACTATTTTTTTTCTGGTGACTGACCTTTATTCGATGATCCGTCATAAATGAATTGTTGTCAGTCTGAATGTGTGGAATAGGCCCTAAAACAGTTTAACAAATTTCATTGAAAATTCCAGGCATTAAAACTGGTATTTCAAACTGAATTTTTAAAATTAACATTTATTAATTGTGATATCTTGTGGGATTAATAAAATATGAATGCACTAGCGCTGCGCTATAGCTCGCGTGTGCTACCTGTCCCCGCTGGTATTAAAAATATTTTTAAGAAAGCAGTGCCTGCAATTTTGTTCCCGTAAAAACTAAATTTGCACCACACCACTTGAACCACTGCTTACAATAAAATATGAAATATGGTTTCTATAATGTATATTATTTAGTGTTATTCAATTAGTGTGATTTTTTAATATTAATATCTGTATTTATTTATAAGTGACATTTTATTTATGTTATAAACAATTTACTTTAGGTTTTCCAAAGAATTCGTAAATGAACGACGGACTGACATGACGGGCTGATTAAAAATAATTATTCTTCTGGATGACAGAACTTTAAAAACTACTATCGATATTAAATTACTAAACAAATTCATTTAGGAGTACAATAATGTTATTCTAAGAATAATTACATGAATGCAATATTTATCGACAAATGCCACCCCTAGCATAAGATTAATAAATTCTATTTTTAAACCGAGGCGGGAGTGATGCGGCGACGCGCGTTTCAAAGCTAAAATATTCCAGTAAAGGCGTTCCCAATCTCTTTTACGTTATGAAGTAGCACACGGGCTTGCAGTCTGCCTGCTGGTAAGTAGCTACTGCAGCCCATCTGTAATCAGATGCGGTGTTACTCTTGAGGACATAGATTGAATGTCTCATGTTCTGCGCACCCTTACACCGAAACACAAGTAATGCGAACACTACTGTTTCACGGCACAAATATGTGTGACGGTGGTACCGACCCAGTCGAACATATTCATGTTCTACCACCCGTAAGGTTATTCCAGACACGAAACAAATTGTGATGATATATTGCTGATTCACTGTCACAAGAACTTGAACTACAGCGTACTTCAGTAATTCATCTTTTTGACAGATAGACAAACGCCTTCAACGTTGATGAATTGTCAAGTATAAACCGATTAGGACGAATTAGACTTACACGTAAGCCTCTAGTACGCGCGATTTTACCGCCTCGAATTGAATGTACCGGGCGGATACCGGCAGATACGGTAAACAGTAGTGCATGCAATTATGAAAGTATGTTAACAATCATGATGCTGTAACATAGCTGTAGTTGTATGCATAATCCAAACACTACACACTGCAAGTTAACCTTTCACAATGCATGTGTGTATAGGAGGCTACATATGTTATAGTAGCAAACGAGCATGCAGTTCACCTGATATTAAGTGACCACTGCCGCCTATGATTTATGTAACCGACTCAAAACAGACCCATCGGTCTGTTTGCAGTTAGTCGCAAGTGTGTTGCTAATCTTGAGGGCTAAGATGGCCGCCTCATGTCCTGTGTACCAGCTGCCACACCGTTCAAGCTGAAACAACTGATGAAAGCTATTTCACAGCAGAAACAGGTGTGATGGTGGAGGATAGAAGCTATAGAGCTTCTACCACCGATAGCTCTGTTACATTATAATCTGTGGTTCGGGCACCGAGAGCGCGATGGACTTGTGCGGCAACACTTGTCCCCCGTTGATGTAGAGCTCGTCCTTGACGATGACGTCCTCGCCCAGCACGGTGCAGTTCTCCATGCGCACCCAGCGGCCCACGGCCGAGCGCCAGCCCACGATGCAGCCGTCCAGCCACGCGTGCTGCCGCACACACGCGCCGCCGAGGATGGTACTGCGTTTTATACACGCACCGTCCTCCACAACAACATCTGGCCCGATGGTGACGTTCGGTCCGATGCGGCAGCCCTTGCCGATGGTGGCGGTGGGGTCAATGATAACGTTGCCCACCACGCCCGCACCTTCGTACAGCTTGTCAGAGTTCTTCTGCCGCAAACTGGTGAGGTATAGACACATCCCTGGAAAACAATGCTATAGATTATAAACAGATGCCATAAATTGTTTCTGATTTTAAATTTAACTGGTAGTGAAAATGATTATTTAAGTTTTTATATCCACTTTCACACCGGCCAATTTCCTCAACTCAGCGGCAACGCGTTTTGCGGGATTATAAAGTCTTTCATCAGTAACGTTTTCAGCAACGAAACGTATAATTTTTTGCTGCAGGAATCGTGTCTTATCATCGTCTGCGGTAGACGTCATCACCATCACATCATTATTACATTATACATGCATTTATTATTTTTTAATGAAAAAGGCATATATGTTTTAAAATGATGATTAACCTATTTAATTAGTTCTTGTTACTGACAATTATTTCTTTAAATTATATGTGTAGTTCTGTTGTGTTTTAATATTAAAAAAGAAAAAGGGATAGTAAATATCTATTATGTCACAAACAAGTACTATAAGTCTATATCTTAACTATATAAAAGTTACTTAGTTAATTACAGTCCATACTCTAAATATAAGCATAACAATATTACAATAACAATGCATGAATATTTCCATTGTATAACTTGCTATATAACCTTCGGACAATTTGTGGCACATCAACTAACATTTCCTGCTATAGTACATGTTACTATAGATTAAAAACGATAAGATATATGATCTAGGCCAACTGAACACACAGTTTCAAGTTAAGACCGGTCTTTCAAGAAATTTGAACGTTTTTTAAAATTTATTTATGTTATGGAGTGGCACACAGGCTTGCAGTCTACCTGCTGGTAAGTACCCACTGCAGCCCATGGCATCTGTAATCACAGGTACTCTTCACACTCACTTCACAATTACAGGTGCTACTCTTGAGGACATATACCGGACGCCTCGTGTCCTGCGTATGCTGTCTATCACACACCCTTACACCGAAATACTAGTAATGTCCGCATTAATGTTACTACTGTTTTACGAAGCAAATAGTTGTGACAGTGGTACCGACCCAGTCGAACATATTCATTCGGTTTTCATTCGGCATTTCACACCCGTTTGGTTATTCCAGACGCGAAATAAATTAGAAAAATTCGTCGCGCGACGAGAATCGAACCCGCGACTTCAAGTTTCGTAAAGCGGCTCACCACCGTCTGCGGAGGTCAGAATTAAAACCGGCCTTTCAAGAAATTAGTAGGTAATTGAAAAACATTCAAACACTATAAAATATTCATTTTACCAGTCGAGTAGACAGAATCTACGTCGATTTTAAAAATACTTAAGAGGTAATGTATGTATGTATCTGTGGTAGAATCTATCTAGGTTCACCCAATTGAGTAACCACCAACCCTATTTCTGCTGTGAAACAGTGTGTATAAGTTATGTTTCAACTTGAAGGGTAAGGCAGCTGGCATGCACTGGATACATGACACCTCATGGTCACCACCAACTAAGCTGTCAGAAGTAGCATTAGACTTCAAACAGGATGATGAATCTGTTAAGTTGGTTCCAGTTGTCATGGACTGCAGTGGACACTTAACACCGGGTAAACTGCATTGTTTACTACTCAAATTTTCAGTAATAAAAAGTATATAATGATAATACCTGTTAGAAAATCTTTTGGCTGTCCAACATCCATCCAGAATCCTTGCAGCTCCATGGCAAATAGCTCCCCGTCTTGTGCCATGAATGGAAACACTTCCTTCTCTATTGATGTTGGACGCAGCTCAATCCGGTTTAGAACTGATGGATTGAGTATGTACAAACCAGCATTTATCTTATTTGAAATAAACTCTTGGGGTTTCTCCACGAAGCTTTCAATTTGTCCATTTTCTTTATAAACTACAACACCATATTTTGAGGGTTCTTCCACCTTTGTCACCACTATAGTTCCTTCCTGTAAAGTTGGAATATTGTAATGCAAAATTAAAAACATTTGTGTTACATTTCTTGTGGAAAACAACTAACCACTCCTGATATATTAAGGTATGCAGACTAGAGATGAATCGGATAGTGGTTTGCCCGGATACCGGATAATTTTAGCATTCATTCATCACAATTTGCCACTTGTAAATTTTGAGTACTAAACTAATTAATAAAGCAAATATAAAACACAAACATAAACACTGTCCATATCCTATTGTGGTATGATTTGCCTTGTGCAAAATAATGAGATTTTTTTAAATTTTACCATCCTGAATCCAGCCAGATACGGAATTACTATGCGGTATCCGAACAGATAGTGAAAACAATGCCAAATAGGCTGGATACCAGGCAGTTACCGTATATCCATTTAATTTCTAATGCAGACTACTCAACTTTTACAGTTTAAGAACTTTATACAGTGACTGTACTTATACAAATATTGACTTACAATTTCATATAAGATTACACAAGAACATTCCTATTGTTACCAACCTATTTTTATTTTATTAATATCAAAATATATGTTACTAATTGCTTAAAATTGTATCACCTTTTGTTAACCGCATACAAAGTATCAAGGTTATGGTAATAAGACTGTTCTTAAATAAACATTCTGTCACTTTCATTATATTTCAGGAATGATTAACTGTTTATTTATTAACTGAACCAAATTCTACTTCAATTTTATGTAATGAGGAGTAATAATCATAGAACAAACAAATTGAAACAGATAAATACTTGCTAAACTTGATGTTGTAATCGTAGTATTGTACATAGGTATGCCCTACTTTTATAGTAAATATATGTTTGATGCATGAACATCGCGAAAAAGTAACTAAATTCATATACATGTTATGTGGAGTTCCTTTTACATATAATTGTCAACTTCAGGTTATTTTCACGTAACCCAATGCAGTAAAAGATACAATTATTTCTCCATAATTGACCTGTCCAATCCGGATGTACAATTGATGTCAGCAATACTTATATGCCGATGTACACAAAAACGAAGGTTTTAAAAGTCAAATATACGAAATGAATGTAATCTGTACACCAACAAATCCACTAATTTCGACACCATTTTCGGATTGTTGGTTAACAGTTGCCTAGCAACCTGTGTTCACAACATCGAGTATCATGACTGCGGCCTTTCTGATTGTTTTTTATGTTATATAGTAGTACATAAATGAACATATACTCGTAATAATCCACCTAATGGTAAGTGACGACTGCAGTCCATTACATCTGCGACCTTAGTCATAGTTGCGAGAATACTCCAACAAGTTCCAATGTATCGTTTGCTGCATAATTATGGATTATGTATGTACATTTTTAGTTATTTTTCTATTGATAACAATTAATAACTTATCTATAATTTATATTTTAAATGTTTGAAAGTTAGGCTTTCGATGTTGGAAATAATGAACAAAAGTTTTGGGTCACGATATAGCTACGATGGCCGGCATATCTTGGCTATGAGTAGACTACTTGCTTGCGGTAACGTATGGGTGATTCATAGCCTCTTAGAGATGTGGTCTCGATATCGATTATCGATTAACCGACGACATCTGTCGTGGTCACGCTCCGCGTGGATGCTACAGGTGGCCATGGGGAAGTTAGCTCTGGGGAGAATAAAAAACGGAGAACTGATTGAACTATTTTATTGCAAGGGATCGCCAGCGACGATTGAGTTATCTGAAATTTGCTTTCTTTTGTTTCAAGCTCGTTTTAGTTATTTGTTCCAGCTTGTTGCTTATTGTTTTTAATGGTAATGAAATTTAACATTATAGTAATTACGCATTGTATATTTTCTTAATACCTAAGTACCTAATGTTTTCACTATAATTATTGTTCCAGTGTTTCATGCCCACGATCTGGTGCAATTTTTATTACTCTAAGCAATGCATTGAAGACAAATATTACATGAGCAAATAATGTCGTCATATTTTTTAAGTTTTTAATACATTTTTTTTATTATTATTAATTTTTTATGACTTATGTTACTTTCTCTGGGTTCTAAAGTCAGTTAGTTAAATCATAATTAGAAGTAAGAAAACGCCCAATCCATTTCCGATTAGGTAGGAGCTGCTTTGCGTGGCACGCACCCAGTATCGAGTGGAGTGGCAAACAGTGGGCGCATTAGTCACAAATTGGCGAGTACATGGGGGTGTGAGAGCAGTGCGGGCGGTAGAGCAGTACTCAGCCGTTCGCAATTAGTTTTTACTGGCGGTAATTAGGGAGGGCCGATTGCGCACCGCTCTCTCCCGCCGAGCTTGTGTAGAGTTAAAAAGGCATGGAAGTGTAATTAATTCGCGATACGCCCTTTTAAGTGCCGACTTCGGTACGCGACTTGAAACGGAAGGAGGGCATTGTGCAACTAACAACGAGTCTAGGATGGAGCCCTTTAATACCCAGTTTTGGAGTGGCGATCCCTACTTGAAAATCAATATTATTATTCCAACACAAAACCTAATCAAATACAATCCGTTTAATATTATAAACGAGAAAGTTTATAAGGATGGATAGATGTTTGTTACTCCTTTCCTCAAAACTACTGGATGAATTTTGATTAAACTTTACAATAAACACCAGAATAATCCAATAAATATATTGTATAAATCCATATCTATGCGGACGAAGTCGCGGGCACAATCTAGTGTGAAATAAGAAAGTAATTATTGATAATGTGATATAAATATTAAAACGCAAAAATTGATATATTATTTAAATATTTTCCATTACTGTTTTTCTACGTCAGTAATAATAATTTCTAAAACTTCCAGTACGTAGTAGTAATTCGACGCTCCTTTTTAACGAAGATAAATTTAATTTCAAGACCTTATTCACGAGGGTAAAGTAACGATGTGACCTTTTCGGTAGTAAAAAAAAGGTTTTAACATGTTAACGGATTATAGTCAGGATTTTTGTCACAATTCATTTTATTAGGCGCACAATACAAGTTGACTGGAAAAGAATTTCAGCGGGCATTAATTACCCTTGTACACTTTTTTCGTGATTACATGGAGATTACAAAGAAGGTTAAATAAATTAAAAAAATTGTATGGTTTTATGTTATAAAGTAGCACAGGGGCTCGCAGTCTACCTGCTGGTAAGTAGTTACTGCAGCCCATGACATCTGTGATCACAGATGCGGTGCCACTTTTGACGACATAGATCGAACGCTATGCTGGCTATTACAACCTTACACCGAAACACAGGTAGTCCGAACATTACTGTTTCACGGTACAAGTAGGTGTGGTACCGACCCAGTCAAACATATTTATGTTCCATGTGATAAAAGGATTTACTAGGTAATTTGTAATTTGCGTTGGGCCGAAACAAACATTAGTAGCTCTACAATTCCAATTGGCAAGTCAAAAAATAAAAGCAGCAATCATCACCTCACGCGAATTGGAATTAGCAAGGAATCACTTATCGAAAGGAATCATGCTCTCACTGAAAATTCGACCTTATCGCTATTACGGAAAGATAAAAATCAATAATATATCTGTACTAAGCTCTGATTTTAGTAGTGAGCTTTGTTCAAAGTTTTATTCCTGTATTTGATATAGATGTAATATAAGAGAGTCATAATTAAGTCATAAGCGTATTATAATAATAATATGCAATAACATGAAAATGTTCGACTGGGTCGGTACCGCCGTCACAACTATTTGTGCCGTGAAACAGTAGTGTTCGCACTACTTGTGTTGCGGTGTAAGGGTGTGATAGCCAGCATACGCAGAACACGAGGCGTTCGATCGGTGTCCTCAAGAGTAGCACCGCAACTGAGATTACAGATGTCATGGGCTGCAGTAGTACAAGCAGGTAAACTGCAAGTCAGTGTTCTACTTCATAACATTAAAAAAAATAAGCTTATGTATAACATTTGTACCTTCATACCGTTTAAATACATTCTATAGATAAAGGTAATAAATAATTACATTTTGTAAATATTGAGACTAGAATATTACCATTGTTCGTTAATTAATTGAATTAAAATTATTAAAAACACATTAATTTTGTTCTGATTATCTTAACCAACGTAGTCAAGGGATATCTACCTACCGATATATAAAATTCAGTTATTCATTATCAATGAAATTAATCATTCATCGAACATTTTCATGTCATGTCTGAGTAGTATTAGAAAAAGTTTTTCCCATGTTGATTTCACAACGAAAGATATCGTTCATCGGCGATGGATATTTTAAAAATCGCAAAAATCTAGGTTACGGTTGCGCCAGTTGTTTTGATGTTATTTCCCCTGGCTAAAACGCGCCCCGGCTCGCTGTGGATAAGGCTAGCATGTTTTTTATTTTTGTTCAGATAGTGTCAATATGCAGGGGCAATTGCTAGTGATGCAATTTTTTAACGAGGGGAAAATATTCGACGCGGAAGCGGTGTTAAATAAGCTTTCCCTTTTACATTTTGTAATGAAGCATTTGAGATTGAAGCTAAAGGTTCAGCAATATTTAATAATGGAGTGGATTGAATCCGAGTCAGCGGATTGGTGCTGGATGATTGTGCATATTGTATTGAATACATTCAGCGGAGTGTGGAGCCATTAGGCGGATATTCGAGTTTTGCATGTCGTACATACGTAGATATTCATGATACGGGAGCGGCGTGGAACCGTACCCGGACGTGACGTCACGCTCGCCATTACACGTGCGCCAGTACTAGTCGGTGCGGGCACGCCGTACGCTACTTGATATTCGCGCTCGCACCCTACCACATTTCACCCCGGCACCGGCTGCTCTTAGGATCCCGAACTTTGTTATTTCACGTACGCTTTTCTTTCCCTGGCAACATTCCTTGGCTCAACTCTAGAATTTTAAGCCTTTCTAATCTGTACCCTTGCTCAAATTAATGTTTACGCATCATGTTGAATAAACATGTCCCTAATTATGTGTGCTTACATATGTACCTATAGGACATATTCCTAGAAATTTAACAAAATAACAAAGTACAAGTCAAATAAATTTATTCAACATAAACTATTTTTAGTACTATTATTTTAATACCATCCCTGCAAGCGACGACGCTACAACTGCAATAGATGGATGAATCGCCGTGCCCTGGGACCACAAGCCTTTCTAGCTAATTATTCTTAATTTGCCCACCCCTCAAGTAGTTCGAGTGTGTGATTGAGGTAAATAAAGAAAATTTAGAAAAATAATTTTCAAATAATATAAACGCTTGTATAAATATTCGTTATAGCATCAACAAATAGATTGTAAAGATACACACTGACAATAACATAATTTAACCAATTAAATTTATTCAATATATAGTAATAAGGTAATAATTGTACTATAACTTTACTTGACACAGGTGCATATTCACCCATATTGAGTAATAAGTTCAATACATTAAGGAGACAAAAATAATAATTGGAAACTGAAATTGCAGCGCTAAGTGTTTTTCAATACAGAATTAATTAAAACATCCCAGTTCACCGGCTTGCGGGCTTACAATTTGAAATCCGACCAAACATGTAAACAAAGCGCTCCAGTTAACTCCGCTTTTCGCGGACTCCGCTCTTTGTTGTTTTATTATTTTTATTTTAAATTTTTAACATGATTTCTGCAGTTGCATCTACACCGTTACCTACCTACACTCAATTACAACACAATAAAACTTCGATCGCCTGGAAGGTTTGATTGGACGAAAGAGCGGAATTAACCCACTTTTTTATTTCAATACGTCACTTCACCTGAATCTACGTATTTAGCGATTAGTTTTTTGTTAAGTTCCCCTATGCTAATTTTAACATTAACAAGTCACTGTATATATTTAGATACAAATACTAAAACTCGTACTGCCAAGCCGTCGTCAAGTTGATAAACGATCAGGGATTATGATTTAGACGTTACCTGAATATTTGTGAGTAAAAAAAGTTAATACTGATTAATATTTTTTCAGAGTTATGTGTCTACTAAAAATGATCTAATGCTTTTATTTATGAACTGTAACTTGAACAGTCACATTGCACATAATATTATCGAAACTCAATGGTTATGCCAACTTTTGTATGGTACTTTTAACAAAATTCAACAAAAGAAAAGCTTTCCAGAACAACGTGAAAAATTAAAGCTGTCAGAATGCTAACTAGCTTCCGACGTGTTGGCAGTTCACTCGAAACAGCAGTAAAGTAATGTTTGTTGCAGATAGTTGTAGTCCGCGCGGTACTCAGTGCTTACTACATTGTTATCCATACACATTTCAAATACGCATTTTAAGTTCAGATGTTGTAGCGTCTGTAAAGAGCCTTATAAAACGATGGTAAATTCTACCTTGGTTCGCCTGGATTGTGCCGCACTGGAATAACATCCATGTGCTCTCTTCCTGCCTCTCGCACAGTAAATAAATATAGTTTGTTTAACATAGCTTTTAGGATTGAATATTACTAACAATTTCATGGACAATGTTTGATTTTAAATAAGTAATTATAATTATATTATAATAGGTATTCTCTTACTTTAATATTATATAGACCCAGTAGCGTTAAGAAAGCCAATGTAGTTACACGTGTTGAATTCAATACAGTTATCATTTTTGTATTATTTTATACCTGCCCATTCAATAAAATAAATAACGCTATATACATGAACAAAAAAGACACCAACGTTAAAGATGTCATAAGTAATAAAAACAGCATAAGCATCGCTGTCCAAAGGGGAAATGTAGCCAGTGTATTGAGTACAATGCCTAATATCAGTGATGCAGATCTGTTTTTTAAAAATAATTTGACTTCAATGTTATGTACTATGTTTATTGTTGTTTTTTCTACAATTTATAAATATATAGATACATAACTTAGGTTAAAAATATTTTCCAAACAATACAATATAATTTATTCGGTGATGTATTTACTCCAATCACATTTATTCTGGTACAGCTATTAACACTAGCTAGCTTCATATTACGTTTCTTTTTCATTATTTTTTATCCACATGCAAAGTCAGTAAGCTCTGCGAACTGTAAGTAATTTAATAAAACATAAGAAATGGGATAGACTCTCTTTGCTTACACCGCGAAACAGCGGCTAACAAAATATGACGCGTAATATTTTGTGTGTTCCCGACTTTGTATGTAATTAGTCAATGTAATTGGGTCAGCTACTCGCCTGGCCGCGTGACGTACGCTGCGAGAGTCATCTCCTTTTGATGTAGTCACTATAACTAGAATGATTTATCGCTC
>DWIE01000994.1:0-12090 GCA_018248235.1 Choaspes benjaminii | reverse complement strand
AAAATGTCAACCATGATTACAATTTATTGCAAGATTGTTGCATTTACTACCATATTGAATATTGAAAAATATGACGCAAGTAAAATATTTTTTGTGATGAGCCAACATTCACTCCATCATAATATAGTATCACAATTGTAATAATTATGAGTCAGAGATTCATTTACTTTATTCAATTATTCAATTAAATATAAGACTACAAGAAGGTATCACATTTTACGTAGTGTTGTAATTAAAATATTATAGAGAAATACGGCTGCCGGTGCCACTGCAGTATCAGAAAATGAATATAAAGGGTACGTGTCTATTAAAATTATTGTGCCAATTTGTATTGAATTCTTTTTTGCTTTATAGATAGAAAATCATACGAGTACCTATCGAGATCATTTTGCATGTTTTAACAAATTCTTTTCCATTTATATATCATCCACACGCGTTTTATTCACCACGCATTAATCAAGTTACGAACTATATAAAGACTATTTTTCTTCGTTACACTCTTGGCAGATTCGCCTTACAGGCATAGTGAACTCCTACAGACATAGGAGTCTCCCTGAACTTTGCACTCCCATTCAAATTACCATTCATTGTCGACTTCATTCGATCCGCCGCATGGGCGACCGTCCGCGTGTTCTACTGCCATCCCCTTTGCTCCGCACTACAAGGCGCTCTACGGAGTCATTTCCTAGCCGGAATTCCCGTTCAAAGAATGGGAGTATGCGATTGTCATGTACCACTGAAAGATGAAAGTAGATGTATAGAATAATTTATTTCATATTACTTCCATTTGCTATTGTCAACAAATTGAGCGGGGATCAAGATTGAACCTAAATAAAGCATCTTGTAGAAAATAGAGTGTACCCTTTAGCAAATGAAATTTCTTACCCAATGGATAATGGAATGTTTCAAACTTCCAGGCCCTAATATACCTCAGACCGATGAGTTTGTCTATCAAAAGAAGTTTGTCAATCCCAAAATGTCACAAGAGCTTTTAACGCTCTCCCCGAGGACCGACGAATAATGCCGCTTAGATAGAACATATTTATAACCATTTATATTTATATGTTTTGCACCACTTGTATCCAGCCACATGTTGCGATAGTCCTGTTTGGTTAAATGATAGAAAAATACGTAAAAATACGCGTATTCGAATTTAACATTGCATAAAAACTTCAAGAGAATCGATCAAACTTTCATAAGTTTAATTTTAAACAATTGTTTTTAATGCATCTTTCTAACCAACTACAAATGCCAAAGCGAAAACGCTTAGTAATCATTTTAAAGTGCAAAGTACTTTTGGGACGGTGTCAATTGGATTTTATGAAACGAACGAAAAAGGGTAACGGAAAATAGACAACTATAAATGTATTTATAGGATTTAAGCTGTGAATGTTATAAAATAGTTATAGAATGAGAATGATATAAAACGCGTATCTATATAGTTTTCCTATCCTTCCCCTCATTTTTACGTATACAAAAATGTTACATTAAGTACTTCAATTTATTTATTTCTCCCTTTTATTCCCACTTCAATCAATACAAAAGTCGATCAATCGCTCTCTTCTTCTGTTTACCAACTATTATGTATATTCATCTCATTTTCTTACAAATTAACCAAAATACAAAGTTTCACCTCTACCGCGTGTCAACTGATACCCTTTTTTAATAATAAAATCACGATTATTATATATATTTTAGTACAAAATGGTACCAAAATTAAAATAATTAATGTAACTATAGCAAAACGAAACGCGTCATTTTAAACAAAATATTTATATGTTGTTTCAGATCATAACTATATATTGCGGCACCGTACCGATTGGTATGAAATAGGAAACCCGAAAATTTGTTCCGTAACGCGAGTATCATACGCCAATTCCGACAAAATTTTACACTGTTTAAGATGGCGGATGTACCGCAATAAAGCGATGACAAAATAACTTACATGTAATAATGATATGAATAATATTATTAATATTTACTACTAAAATATTTATTTTCTTAACACTTAGTACTTCAACGTCTATTTAAAATAAAATAAGTATTTTTACATTCATTGACATATTTCTATTCTATTAGTTATCTTACCATTTCTATCTTTTAGTTACTTACGCCTTTAATTATTATTTTCGCAGTGTTTCCTTTTTAAAACTTTGATCTAAAAATAGTGATATAGTATAAAAAATGTATAGAATGCGTAGTATATCCACTTCCCTGCAAGTAAAGCTGAATTTCTTTCTAAATATCACTAAGTTGAAGCTTTCCATGATCTTGAAATATGGCATTAAACTTTTATATAAAAATTAACAACAGAAAACTTACCAAAAGAATTCGCTGTAGTAATCCTTCCGTCTTATGTCTTATGTATATTTGAGAATTGCGATTACCAAAAATATTGTCTTGATCCATAAAACGAAGCTAATACAAAAATGTTCACATAAATATTATTTAATGCCAAAACAAAAATAAAATGAACTACTGAAAACTTTCACGATGACTATCTCAATCACACAAACTGTCGTCTAATATTTCACTAGTTTAGAACTACGAAATATTTTTCAGTAAATCATAACATAAGTGTTGTTTATGAAACTTTGAAAACAGTTTGAAAATACGTAAACATCCGCGGGATCGTGTTATCAGCCGCGCGGTCGGCAGTAAGCTTGCATCAGGTGTGGGGCCGCGGACTGCTCAGCGCATGCCCGACCATCAGCAGTTGGAACGCTTGTATTCTCACACAGTTGCTCACTACCTTCTAACGCTTATCAAAGAAGCTAAGCAATGGAAAAGTTCGTAGGCTTTACACAGTTATGCCTTTGCATTTTGTATAGCGATACTTATACACGTTTTAGTATGTGAACCGGCGCTTCAAAGGAAAGCGTAGGGAAGCTTACCGCTTTATTCGTAGGCATAAAGGTATACTCGTATTGCTATGGGAATCGGAAATAATTAACATTCTTACCTTACCAACAAGATTAGCATTATTTTTACATACAAGCTATTATTCTGCCTGTAGATTAGAATCTTGAAAATGTAACGCAACGTTGGGCTGTTAGTAAATTACAATACAATCTATTTGCTTGCCAAAATGTCCAAATAGTTGGTAGAAGACTATCAAACTTTCCAAACTACGTATATTTAAAGTATCTACATAAATTTAAGTCAAAACTTACTTACGGGGGCCTTCGAAAGACTTTTTGCGTGTCTAGAATTTTAATACGGAAATTATTCTAAAATACTAATTCTTCATTGATCTCTTCAATCTTATTAAATACACAGTCGCCCGTCCGTGCTTTAGTCTAAGACAAAATCGTTATAGAATAGCTGAATTGTTACTAGGAGTTCAATTTTTAAGGGATATAGGACGTATTTTTATGTTATACAGTAGCACACGCGGTTACAGTCCTCCTGGTGGTGCTACTGCAACCCATGACATATGTTACTACACATGTGCTGTAACTCCTGAGGACTTAGATCGAACGCCTCGTGCAACATGTTGATCACTTTCTATTGATCTACTACAGAGACCCAAACTATGTAAAAGTTATTAATTATAGTAACAACTTGGTTTCTTGCTACGGCAGGTTACTGCGTAATCTTTTAATTTTAACGTAAGGCTCTTTCTTCTCGTTAAAGTTAATATCAGGATTGCAAGACCAAGTGTCAATATTACTGAGCGTAAAACCTTTCGTTACATTTTAAAATTATTAATTAAAAAATAAAAAACATTCATCGCTAATCATGTTTTTTATGTTATGAAGTAGCACAACGGGCTTGCAGTCTACCTGCTGGTCAGTAGCTACTGCAGCCCATGACATCTATACACAGATGTGGTACTACCATTGAGGACATAGACCGAACGCCTCGTGTTCTGGCGTATGCTGACTATCTCACACTGAAACACTAGTAGTGCGAACACTTGTTTTACGGCACAAATAAGTGTGACGGTATTACCGACCCAGTCGAATATATTCATGTTCTACCACCTGTAATAATAAATAAATGTAATGTTGCTTTAATATTGTAAATTGTATTTTAATTTATAATTAGCAATAACCAATTTTTTTTAGTTCACGTAAGTACTGAATGTATTTATATTTTTATGGCACAGATAAAAGATATCAATAAATTTCGATAACGCCAAGCCGGTTCGGAAACAAGGCGTTCATTTGAATAGTCATATCTACCGTTATTGCCGATTATACAATTTTATTATTGACAACGCAATTACGTTCTTCATGAGAACAATCATAAAGCTTTTAAGCGTAATGCTAATACATCATTCTGTGTAGCTACGACTACCCGAACTTATTCGAGTTACGTAAACTACGTAAATTACAACAAGTATTACATTATACTATTACTATTCAATTGTATTTATAGATAGGTGAATTTATATAATTTTTTTATGTTATGAAGTAGCACACAGGCATGCAGTGTACCTGCTGGTAAGTAGCTACTGCAGCCCATGACATCCATAATCACAGATGCGGTGCTTCTCTATAGGATATATAAAACGCCTCGTGTTCTGCGTATGCTGGTTATCACACCCTTACAACGAAACACAAATAGTGCGAACACTATTGTTTCACGTCACAAATAAGTGTGACGATGGTACCGACCCAGTCGAACATATACATGTTCAACCACCCGTTTGGATTTTCCAGACACGATACAAATTAGAAAAATCCTTCCCGCCGCGGGAATTGAACCCTCGACCTCACGTTTCGCAAAACGGTTCATCACCGTCTGCGCCACGGATATATAATGTTTTAAATTTATATAAAAATGTACCGAGAGTAGCAAACAAGCATGCAGTTGATCTAGTGTTAAGTGGTACTGCAACCCGTGGCATTCATGACCGACCTCCGTAGTGACGATTTGCGAAACGTGAGGTCGCGGGTTCAATTCCGGCGTCGAAACATATTTCCTAATTTGTCTGGAAAACCTTACGGGTGGCAGAATTCTCATGTTTGACTGGGTCGATACCTGCGTCACACCTATTTGTGCCGTGAAACTGTAGTGTTCGCACTACATGGAGTTTCAATGTAGTTTTTTTATACAGAACATGAACTTCAAACTTTGTCCTCAGGAGTTACTGCACACCATCAAGGTATGTATGCTGATCTGCTTCTCTTCGAAAAAAAAAAGATAGCACGTGATATATTTCACACCACAAAACAAAGTATACACACCAACTAACTTCGACGCTGGGGACGAGAGCGATATTTATTCCGGCATATCGCTCACTGGTGACTAAAATGTGACATCTCGAAAAAAGGTTCTAGTCGACGTGCCATTTGAGATAGGGGTATAATGTATCACTTTTTCCCGTCATAACTTCCGAGCTATTGATGTAAAAAATATAGCGTTTTGTGAAGAACGGATTCCATTGTCACGAATTTATGGCCACGGCAATTAAAAAGGACTATTTGGTAGCACTTGAGTGATTTGTTTCTTTGAACACATAATTTTGTTAAAGATCAACACGAAAATAATATTATTAACTCCATCCCTTGTCTCCCTTATCTGTTCTAACTTTTATCGCTTGTATTTTCTGTACCGGTATAGTAAGGTTTGATAAAAATTAAAGGACCTCATAAAAACACAAGTAAGATATAATACTAACACAAACATATGAGGACTGGCTGTTGACCGCGGTTCCACTGGCGTAATGTAAGCACTGTTACATCATAAGTCGTAATTAAAACTTCTTAATACGAGTAAAACTAACTAAACGGAGACAACATGGCTTTCGCGACTGCCTCTAATGGTTTAATTGCAGCAAGTGCGACTACAGAGCAGTCCTGAGTTCGATTCCCGGGCCGTTCAAAAAAATTAATATTAGTAACTAGAGAAACTAGTTTGAGAATTTGTCTAGTGAATTGTAATAGGCTTATCCTCTATGACTGGTTAAATATCATATTCACCTCCATTTACACCTTCGGATAAATAAAGGCGTGAGTTATGGGTTATAAGTGCCAACAGTAATTCGCACTTGGCTAGTTACAGTACTTACTTTTGAAGTGAACAATTATTTTGCTGATGAAACGAAAAAACGACATTAAAAAAACAAAATGATTTCACGTGTGACAGTTAACAATATTAACTCGAAAATTTCAATAATAGTTTACCAACACTAGATATGTTTGATACATTTATAGATAATAAAATAAAACAAATTTGATTAAAAATGTGTTTTTATTTTTTGGTAATCAATTAATAAAATTTATAATTTTTTAGGAAGAGCGATGGTCACCGTTTTAACTTCTAAGTACGCTTCCACGCACCTGATGCCATTTTCTCTTCCCAGGCCAGATTCTTTGAAACCGCCAAATGGAGTTTGCGCTGACATACTAAAGTAAGTATTTACCCAAACAACGCCTGCCTCTACATGTTTACTGAATTGAAGCGCTGTCTCAATATTTGTCGTGAATATACCGGCAGAGAGCCCATAGTTGGTGTTGTTGGCCCGGTCGATCACTTCTTCCAGAGTGTCGAACTTAAGTATACTCTGGACCGGCCCGAAGATCTCCTCTTTGGCGATGGTCATGTCATCCTTGACATCGGCGAAGACAGTGGGCTCGATATAAAAGCCCGTAGTTCCAATCCTCTTGCCGCCCGTCAGAAGTTTCGCTCCTTCTTGTTTGCCTTTCTCGATGTAACCCAAAACTTTGTTCATCATTTCTTTGTCAATCTGTGGACCATGCTGAGTCTTAGGATCCCCCGGATTGCCAACAACTCTTCCTTTGGCGAACTCGACGGCTCTTTCTACAAACTTGTCATATATTCCGGATTGTACATACAGCCGTGACGCAGCTACACACGCTTGTCCCTGATGAGTGAAAACACCAAGTGCTGCGAAGGGTACGGCGACGTCCAAATCCACGTCATCCATGATAACAAGTGGGCTCTTCCCCCCCAGCTCGAGTGTAACTCGCTTCAGGTTGTTTGCTCCGGCTGCTTGCTGAATTAATTTCCCCACCTCAAGGGATCCCGTAAAGGAGATCTTAGCGACGTCGGGGTGGTGTGTGAGCGTGGTGCCCGCCCCCACGCCGAAGCCGTTCACCACGTTGACGACGCCTGGCGGGACGCCCGCTTCGGCAAGCAATGCTGCCAGCGCGAGCGCCGACAGCGGCGTCTGTTCCGCCGGCTTCACTACCACCGTGCAACCTGCAGCTAAAGCGGTGACCACTTTGTTGATGAACATCAAAATTGGAACGTTCCATGGCAAAATAAGACCACAGACTCCAACTGGCTGTTTCAATGTGTACGTGAACAAATCGCCGCCTATTGGAATGGTATCCCCCTGAAATTTGTCGGCTAAACTGGCGAGATAGCGTATGCAGTCAATGCCCATCGCTAGGAATTTGGAACACATGCTGGCTACCATGCCGTTGTTGTACGTCTCTAGATCGGCGAGGTACGCCGCGTCTCTTTCCACGAGGTCTGCGAATTTAGTCAGAATCTTTACGCGCTCCGACGGGTCCAGCAAGCGCCATTCTGAGTTTCGGTGGAATGCGCGCTTTGCCGCACTCACAGCTAAATCAATGTCGGCCTTGTCTCCTTCGGCAACCTTAGCAATGACAGATCCATCATGAGGGCTGTAAGTGTCAAATGTTTTGCCACTTTGCGCATCAACCCACTTGTTGTCTATGAAGAGCTTGGTGTATTTAATTTCCGGTGCCATCTTCGCAAAACAGACTTGACTGGCCTCCGTGGGCAAATAAGCTATTACGGCGAGCCTGAAGATTTATATATGCACACAGCCAACAATGGTATCTAAATACTTCGACCTTGGCAATGATAGATAACTTATTATTTGACTCAGTCCATGTTTTATCGGATCACCATGACAAGTCAGAAATAATCGGTAAGGTACGAATTGCGTACTGTAGACTTGAGGATACAAAGTAATTTAAGCATCTTTCGCGGTATATACGGTGGGACATAGTTTTTTGCACTTCCTAACATGCGGCAAAAAACACTAGTTGTTTTTAAATTACTGTTTATTTGAAACCAACAATACTAATAGGAAAATCGTTTTCGTATAACTTATATCATTTTAGATATGTCCAACATTTAGACGCTGACATTTCTCGGATCAGCACGAAGATTTTCAAAATATTTCGATAAAATAAACCTTTCGGTATGGCCAATATTTCTTCATGATTATTGACATTTAGTTTAATTTTTGTTTTAGTTTTATTGTCGTATTTAGATATTTAGATAAGAATAAGTCGAGTGAAGTTAGATCGATTTAATTTTAAATATCCATTAATACGGATACGGATGAGAGTACTCATTGGAAGTATAGCAGGTTGCTCGAACTGCATACAAGAGCTATCTGATTATAGCGATCTGCATTTTACAATTATTGTTTGTATAACTTTTACTTATTCTTCAAAATTACTAAAGTGCAAAAATGTATGGGTCACTGTACAATAGATACATACATTATAGTAACTGCACATAATCTGTAGCTCAGTACGTACAAAAACCGTTTGCAGCCAATTATTATAATAATGACTATAAATAACATATTATTATATAGCTTCACTAGGAAAATAAAAAGCTGGTCTAGAGAAATGGCATTTTGTTCACTATATTATGGCTATGTGAATAGGCTAACGTAAAACAAATTATGTTCAGTTCAGTGCCGGCACTATAGGTGGCCTATGAGGCGACGTCCAAGGACGCCAAACTTGGGGGAGTAGCGAGCCCTGAAGTGTACTGCCTCCCGTGCTGCATACCCTCAATATTGTGATCTACGCATATTGATTTTCTTAAGAGGACGCCAAAATATTCTGGCCATGGGTGTCATCGACCCTAACGCTGGCACTGTCAATCTTGTTGGTATTGAGCCTTTTTTAAATGATAGACCGGTTCCGAAAACGAAATTACACTCTCCGTCTACAACTTTACGAACTATATAAAATTAGTTACAATATACAATTTACTTACTAACATTAATCAATTTTTTATTTTCTTTTTTTATATTATGAACGAGCTTGCAGTCCATCGGCTATTGCAGCACAGGACATCTGTAAACAAGGATACATATGCGGTTCTACTCCTGCGGATAAGGATCGAATGCCTCGTCTTCTGCATAGATTTGCTATCACATCCACTATTTACATGCTTATCAATCTTACTTGTAATGCAAAAAACGGTTTTTTCTCGCTATATGTTTATTACTTAAAAACACAATGACAGTTACATCCTGCTAAAACATAATTTAATAACAATGACATACTAAAATTAATCTTCAATGAACCAATTTCTACTGCATGTATATGTTAGTTATCGAGTAGTTATTATATACTTGTTGTACCAATCATGTAAACTGTTATATTGGTAATAATATTTAAAAATGAGTCTTATCTCTCGGACAAAGAGGATGCAATACGCACACTTATCGATCGACCGAAACAGTTAGTGACATTTCTAAGTGTGTGTTATCAGGAAAGTAATTAGTTATTTCTGTTTACAATATAGCCAAAATTTTTAGGTAAATTATTTTATGTATTTAGGTACCACAAGTACTCATACACATCGGTGGTAGAATCTATCCAGCTTCGCCCGTGTAAGTACCACCACCACATCATTTTTTACTATGAAATAGCTCTTATGTGTTTCATCCTTAAGAGTGGAAGTCGCCACACACAGGATACATGAGGCGAATACCTTAGCCCTTAGCAGTAGTAACGACAACAACACATGTAATGTGTGAGTGCGCGCGCGCGCGCGTGTCTGTGTGTGTGTGTGTATGTCTGTGTGTGTTTGTATGAAACATAAAGTATGGAGAACACCTAGTATAACGGTGGTACCGATCCAATCAAACATGATAGAACATGCATGGTAATATTTAATTTTATTACAGTCCGAAACAATCTATTTTAAAATTATATTTAATTATTTATCTCCATATCATTTTGAATAGGTCTCAATATCTGAAATACTCTAAATCCAAGATAATGACTATACATTTTTTTTGATTTGGTAATTGTACATCGTTCTATTTGATTAAAAAAAAATTAAGGGTTTCTGTATTCTTTTTATGTTTGTGCATAATAATGTAAGATCAGAAATGAAAATAAGTTGTAAATGTCATGGCCCATGGCCCATGAAAACCCAATTAATAATAAACACAAGACAAGTTGAAGAGAAGAAAAAGCTTCTACTATAATTAAGGGTACGTAGAATCTGTCCACGTTCGCCACTACCACATCTAGTTCTGCTGTAAAATAGCTCTTATGAGATGTGTTACAGCTTGAAAGATGTAGCAGCCAGCATGCAATAGATACATGAGGCGATTGACTTGCCCCTTAAGAGTAGCGACGCACTTGTGACCAACTTTGAATAGAACGATGGGTATATTTAAAGCCGGTTACAGTTGTCATGGGCTGCAGTGGTCACTTAACATCAGATAAACTGCATGCCCGTTTGCTACTGAAATTTTTATATAAAAATTATATATAAACGTTTTCATCGCGTATTGTAACTTCGTAGTGACACAATGGTTTGTGTCCCTACTTTATTTGATGTACATCAAGGGTCAATGACAGGTTGCAATAAATAATAATCGCACAACCCCTGCTCTCCCCATTAATTGGACATATAGATTTTCGATCTCGCTGGAGTTAACTTGACAAACACACTTGTAAGTGAACTTTTCTCGTTTTACTTGTCTGTTTCTACATCTACATAAATATAAAATATTATAGAATTGTCGAAAAACAAATATGATTTTACACAGTATCTAAAGTAATATACCCTTGTTTTATTATTTATTTGTCAGTCTATCTCTCTCTGATTGTTTATATCTTTTACACCGGAATAATACTTGCGTGCTTGAGTAAAACAACACACAGTGAGTGAGCATAATTATATCACTATGATACGAAATGATGGGTCCACTTAGAATGCGTGAAGCTATCTATGATAACATTTCGAAATATATTATAATGATAAGATGATAAGTTAACACTGTGTATCATGATGCAAACTTTTAAAAAGAATACTGTTTCTTTTCCAGAGATGCCGCGAGCCGTTCTTGCGCCCGCGTGCTAAATCTTACTTTTAAACTCTAGCTAATTCCATATCCCTGTTTTACTCATGTATTCTGCATATTTTGCATGTCGTCGCGATGCAAACTCACACCTAACTCCAGCAATTGATTTTACAGTGAACATAATGAATCAAAGATACCAAAGGTTTCAAGCCTTCATTGATGATTTTAATAAAGGTGTAATCATCTAGTTTTGCAATTTTCATTACCCATTATGCCAAATTGTATTGCATTGGGTTCTGCTATTTACTTGTTAATAACATACCTACAGACTTTTCTACGAAAATACTATAATTTTTTTAAATATAATTCTATCGGTGATAGAATCTATCCAGATTCACCAGTGATGAGTACCACCAAAACACCTAATTCTGCTGTGAAATTGCTCTTATGGGTTGTGTTTCAACTTGAAGGATGTGGCAGCCGGTGTGGACAGAATACATGAGACGATCATCTTAGTCCTCGGGAGTAGCAACGCACTTGTTACCGACGAATATAATAGTAGATCTGTTTCGAGTAGGTAACAGTTTCCACTGGCTGCAGTCTTCACTTAACATTAGGTGTAACTGTTGCATGCCCGTTTGCTACTTGAATACCCATAAAAAAGGCATATTAGTATGGATGGGTCGTTTTGTACATAAATAAGTACTTAATATTATAATTAACTATACAGTATTATCGCGCGTTGTTATAATACTAAACATAAACATTAATGAGCTGTTTATTATTACAATTCAATATGCTAAAAAGTGGTAATGTACAGACAGCAAACATGTTCTGTCAGTAAACAATTAGTACCATTTATGATAGGAATCAGTCATTGAAAAGGATGTAAGTCAGACAGTTACGTAAGAAACGCAAAGTGTGAAGTCGTTTTATTTTCCGTGGCTTGGTACTATTTTATTCGGTGCAACACGCAAAAGATTTACAATTTGGTTAAATCTCCTAACATTATATTTTTTTTAAATTCTAATTCTCCTAACATTCGTTTCATAAACTCTGCTACTCTGTTCAAGCAC
>DWIE01000993.1:0-12097 GCA_018248235.1 Choaspes benjaminii | reverse complement strand
GCGTTCCCGCGTCCTCGGCACAAAGGCGCCGTGAAGGAACACCGTGGGGTTTTAGTCGGTAGGAGTCCGACATAACCAGACACACCCCCCAGGGCGTCAGGTATCCATGAGGATTTCCCCACGAAAAAAAAAAGGTAGTTAAACTGTGAAATTGTAGTAAACGTTAACGCATTCGAATGATCCCAATACTCAACAACACTCGCAAGAGAAACGCAGCTCTAAGCATTGGCGTGTTGGTTCTGATATGACTACATCGTGCAAAAATATTTACAGCGGTTACCTTACCGTATCTATTATATTTATAATAATAATATTAACCATATTTTTACATTGAATGTAGTTTGCTACTTATTAGCAGTCGTTGCTTCGAATCCTTAAACAAACATAAGCTAGGTACGAGTACATACGAACATCAATGCAACACAACCGTCCAATTAACTAACTGAAAACGGACACTACTAATTTGCCACGGTACTTCCCCGTACATTTCTCTTCGAATACTTCAAAGATAACAACCTTAATTTCCAAGTCAGTCCTCAATTAAAACAAGGGTCGCCCGTCCCACCGAATAGGTCACGCCAGAAACGTTAGGGGTATTAACACTGTCCAGAACCATGAGGGCGTTTGGGGGGCGGCGTCGTGGAGGGGGGGCCAGCCATCACTCCAAGGGGACTCGGCTCGTCCCCCGACCTCCGGTCACATCGTCGTCACCATCTCTGTGAAATGAGTGTATACTTCAGTGTCACGATAAGGTCGCGTTAACCACCGTTTGTATTGAATCGGAACAGCGCCATCTAGATTCAGATTGTCAAATTGCAGCCTATACAAATTGTGGGTACCGCGATCGACGTAGAGATATGTAAAAACAGATATCTTTCGAGAAAAAATGGCCACGGCCAGGGTTCAAAGGATCAATTTCAAAATAATAATGAACCGTTTGATTTCATTATTGTTACTTTATACAATACAATATAATAACTCTTTATTGTACACTCAAAATACAACTGAAAACACAAACAAAAACAATTATTTTTACAAATCGCTAAGAGAGCGATCTCTTCCAGACAACCTCTGGTGGGACAGTTGAAGTAGTGGTTAAAGAGAGAGAAAAGTGGCAGGTGTACCAGTAATACATAAAAAAAAAAAATGACATATATATACATACATACCAACATAACTTTATACATACATACTACATACACATTTACATACATATATATACATACATACATACATACATACATACATACATACATACATATATTACATATAAACATCAGGAAAAATATGTTACAAACTACTGTTATACCGACTGTAAGTAATGAGCCTTAATCATAGATTTAAAGGATTCTGATGACTGGCAACGACGGATAGGTAAAGGTAAAGAGTTCCATAGGTTTATAGCGTAGACAGTGAAGGATTTTTTACAAAATGACGAAGAATGAAGAGGAGTGCTTAAGGTAAGATTTTTGGAAGAGCGAAGACAGTGATTATGAGAAAGATACAGATAATGAAATCGTTGTTTAAGGTATAAGGGGGCAGTTGGATTGAATAGCACACTATATAGCAGTGAAAGGACGTGAGTATTCCGGCGAAGTCGAATAGGGAGCCACTTGAGTTTACGACGAAATTCTGAAACATGGTCATATTTGCGTAGCCCAAATATAAACCTGATACATAAGTTTTGAAGACGCTCAAGTTTATTCAGTTGCTCCTCTGTAAGGTCAAGATAGCACGTATCGGCATAGTCAAGTAGTGGAAGAAGAAGAGATTGTGCAAGTACAATTTTAGTTGGAATTGGCAACAGGTTACGCAGTCTTCTCAGTGAACTCATTGCTGCAAACATTTTCCTACTGACCTCCCTAACTTGCGGCACCCATGTATGACACCGATCCATAAGCACCCCCAGATTTTTAACAGAATCACTGTATGGAATTTTTATGCCATTGAGTTCAATAGAGGGTGTACGCAACCAATCTATTTTTGACAATAACCGGGTGCTGCCAACAATAGTCGTCTGGGTTTTGTCGGGATTAATAACGAGACCATATCTGCTGCTCCATTTCGAAATACAAGCCAGATCGATGTTAGTCTGCTGGACAGCATTATGAAGGTGATCTAAAGTTGCTCGGGTGTAAATCTGTAAATCGTCTGCATATAGGTGGTAGTGAGAAGATAGTTGGTGAGTTATTGAATTGATGAAAACTGAAAAAAGGAGTGGAGACAACACGCCACCTTGCGGTACGCCAGCACTAATAGTGGACCAGGCAGAAAAGCTATCTTGCACTCGTACACATTGCCGACGCCCTTGCAAGTAACTCTGAAACCAATCAATTGTGATCGGAGATATGTTAAGTGATCGAAGTATACCAAGCAGGATGTCATGGTCCACAGTGTTGAATGCATTGCTAAAGTCGAGCAACGTTAACACTGTAACCTGCTGCTGGTCCATTCCCTCACGTATGTCATCAGTGATTTTCACCAGAGCAGTAGCCGTACTATGACCAGGACGGAAACCAGATTGAAAAGGATTAAGGAGATTTGATTTGCAGAGATAGGAACTGAGTTGCTGGTGGATATGACGCTCAAGGACCTTGGACAAGAACGGCAGTAACGATATCGGGCGATAATCAGAGGACTTGGACGGACAAGCTTTCTTGGGGATAGGGATGACATGAGCGTCCTTCCAAGCTGAGGGAAAGGAACTTGTGGAAATGGAGTTATTTAAAATAACAGTAATAACAGGAAGAATAATGTCAAGTATGGGAATGATCATCTTACGGCTAATGCAATCACTACCCGTAGCGTCTGAGTGTATGGACAATATATTTTTCTTAACATCACGATCCAACAACTGATCTAAGACGAAAACAGATAGGTCAGGATTGGTAGTTTTATTTGAAAGGAAATCTAATGTTTCCATTTTAGTTTTGCTATCAATGCAAGAAGAGGAGGAGAATTCATGGTTGAGCGCATTGATGTCGATACCAGAAGTAGGAGAATTTTGTTGCTGTTTTCCAATCCCTAGTGACCTTAAGAACTTCCAGACCCTAGCAGGGTCTCCATCTTGAACTGATTTATGGACATGGCGTCGTTGCGAGTCCCTACACATCATATTGCAGCGATTACGAATGGTCTTATATTTTTCTCTATTGTGTTCACTCGCATCGGACTTGTATTTGGCTTTAGCGTTATTCTTTTTAGTTAGGACATTTGTTTATTACAAGGGTTTATAAAAAAAACAACAAATATACTTATAATTTCAACACCTATTGATAAATGACTTTACGTAACGGGACTTTTGTGCACATCGCACCTTATAATACAGCCACGCAACTTTCACAAACATTTGTTCGCACTTTGGTTACGATCTCGAAGCGTTTTAGCTGATTGCGCTGTTTGCTACTCCGTACGCAGTATGTGGTGTATTTCTGCATACCAGATCAGCTTGCCATTGCGAGAAAGTCATATGAAATGCTTCCTGGAGGCTGCACATTGATAGCTGGGAGAATACATTGAGCGTATTGTGGGAACGAGGTTAAGCGTCCGCCGAGCTACCGCCAATGTCGGCGGAGCAGTCGTTGTTCTCAAAATAACGCGCAGCGGCTGTGCTATATTTGAAGTGTCTCGCTACTTGAATAATTTATAAGTCGAGCTCCTCTCTGAGTGCATTTCCGTAGCAAAGCTTGCACGAAACAGAATTCATCCTTAAGATAACGGATAAAATTAACGGAGAATGGATATGCATTTTATATAAACACGAGAGTCACTGATACCATTAAACCATCTAAATTTCATATTTTTCATTTAAATTTTAAATTGCTTTTAACTTCAAACCCACTCTCGTATTTCAACACGCGACACTTATGCGCATGGAAAAATGTGTGCTGAAATCTATAAATCTAGCAGTAACACGATTTAAAGTCTGATTAATGGAGAGAATAATTACCACAAATACAATTTTTTTTTAATATTATCAAGCAGCACTTGGGGTTGCAATCTACCTGCTGGTAAGTAGCTACTGCAGCCTATGACATCTGTAATCACAGATGCGGTGCTACCTTTGAGGACATAGATCGAACGCTTCGTGTTCTGCGTATCCTGGCTATTACACCCTTACATCGAAATACACGTAGTGCTACTACTGTTTTACGGCACAAATAGGTGTGACGGTGGTACCGACCCAGTCGAACATATTAAGGTTCTACCACCCATAAGGTTATTCCAAACATGAAACAAATTAGAAAAAAATTCTCACCGCGGCAATCGAACCCGCGACCCCTCGTTTCGCAAAGTGGCCTATCACCGTCTGCGCCACGAAGGTGGTCATTAACAATTAATTTAACGACTAATTGTGTAATTAAAATTTTCATTGGCTCAGTGGATGCAAGCATGACTGTCGAAAAAGAGGTCATGGGTTCGATATTTTGCAATAATTTGGCCACGTATTACATGGGACCAAAACATAACTGGTGAAACATGGAAGATTCACCTATGCCTACACGTTCGGGTAAATATAGGCGAGAGTTGTTTTCCATATTTGTTTAAGTGATCTAGACATGTTTCAACTTGTAAATAAATAATAATTTAAAAAGCAGGGATTTTCAGTGCAAAAATTGAAAACCAGTCTTAGTCTGTTAGTCCAGGGTAATCTGCGAAACGAGTCGCACGATTCCGTTGAAATTTTAATTAATGTCGTTAAACTAATATATATTATTGAATTAAATTTCGAATAAAGCTTAGTAAATTCAAATTAATTGCTGTAACTGTTTCGCGTGTGTACAGATGTTAAAATCAAGGTTAAGCGCAAGTGACAAAACTTTTATTAAGAGATGCGTGCGCGTGTAGCGTAATAATTAACTGTTTGCGTGACAGCGATAATTACTACTTTCCATATAAATTTTGTACAAAACACGCGACTGCGAAGTTACAGTAATTGTTCAATTATATCATTCCTACCATTACATTATAATGTCAGTATGGAAATCATCAGTTATTATATTTGTTACAATTATATAAGGATCTTGATAATTGTAATCTAAATTGCGCTACAGTAATAATTACTGTTATTAATTCTAGTGTTCATCTACGCCGTAGCAATCAAGTGTAGGTCTACGTCATAGAGCGCTACATGATCTCTTTGATGAATTTTATTAACATTTTACGTTTTTATTTTATTCATAATTATTTATATTTTTCTACTAAATTCACATGTAAATATTTTTAATAAGCCAAATCTTTAGTTCTTACAAAGTATTTAATTATCTAATCTTTTATTGATTTTTAAATATTAAGTAATATCCCATTTTTCTTTAAGTGAATGCTGTAGTGAACTTTTTTGATAAGCGTGTGTAACAGGGAGTTTGGTTCTATTTTAACCTCCATTTAAAGGATATTTTACGAAAAAAATTTAGAAACACTCAAAATCTATTTCAGGAATTGTACAAAAGTTTTTCATAAATCGCATTTTTATTATTAATTATAAAACGCCGTTTATTACTTATTCATAGAATCTGCAGGCTTCAAGTGCTATTTATCTGAAAGCGGGCTTATGGCTAACTCGCGATTCTATACTTCACAATTCCTCGAGACTGCTCTATATTCTGTTTTGCAAAGTTTTTACTTTTCTGATATAGCTATATACAGCTTTAGTAATCACCTCAGAAATCTGAAACAGATTTAATAATATAAAAGCAAGTTATTTTTAATCGGTCAAGTTCACACATTTCCTTTATGAAAATTATAATATAATAATATTATAATAATGGATAAGTAACTTAAGATTGCATTATTGCAATGTTTGAATGTAACACATAAATACCAATATAACTTTAAAAGTCATACGCTGGGACTTTGCAGCGTTAACAAACCCTTTCCAAGGCCTTTAGAACCGCGACTTCACGAGGCCTCTGTACTTAACAGTCTAATTAGGAGTAAATTGCATTCAGAATTGGGCTCTTGGCCGAAAATTGAGTTTTGAATGTCTAATTTAGCGGGATAAAGGGAAATTGTAGAGTAGTTATTTGTTTATCTGCACTGTCGCGGAATGCCAAATTGTCTCTGTAAATTCAAAGTAGGTTTGTAAAGACAAGCAATTACCGCCGTAATGAGATCAGATAAAGGCCAGAGTTTAGTGGTATCAAACTCCGAGTGATTGGTTTCTGCAAAGTATATTTATGATATACAAATTATTTTCTGAATATTTCATCTGAAGTGTTGTTAGTTCTGTACGGTACTATAGTTATATGTGTAAGACTATATTCATAATTTTAATTACTTATCAGGAAGATAATTACTTGTTATTCGAGTTAAAGTTTATGGAGTACCTTGGTTACTGAACTAAAAGTTTTTATCTCTAGTGTTTATCACAAGATAATTTTAATTATAGATATATTTTGTTAGATAGTAAGAAATACATATGTTGGACAATAAGTAATTTATTTGCTGTAGACATTTTGTTAGTCATTTTAAGGTCTACAACATGCCGTAGGCTATTCGTACCCAATTAAATTAATTATTAGTTGAATACAATTTAAATCAAGGTAACAAATGAAAAGATAATTAAAATCAATCGTCTTAAACGAATAGACGCGTCTCGTAGGTACAACGTACACGCACATCTATCTTTCTGCCGAGCCATTAATTAATTAGTATTAGCGGCGAGAACCTATGTCTTGTTTCGTACGTAATTTATGTTGGTTGTGCCGCTGGAGCCTCCTTTAGTCTATATTCTAATACATCTCCCTTTACGTACACGTAATTGCTTCAGAATCAGTTAGCGGTTGTTGGCAATCCCAAAATTTAGATTACAATCAGCAATAATTAGAAAACAGATGTAAAACACAATTTACTTTGATTTTTACATGAACACAACCTGTCTTCTTTTACAGCAAATATTTATAATAATAAAAATATATTTTTAGTTTTTTCACTGTCTTTGAACAATAGTTTGACAATTTAGGTAGCTTGATCTTTACAGATTTGACTTTTCTTTAAATATTATATTAATCGTAAAAAAAAAATTATGGAGTAGCACAGATGTTTCCTTCTGATGACAAGTGACTATTGTAGACCATGACATCTGTAATCACAGATGCGGTGCCAACTATTAATGATATAGATCGGACGCCTCGTGTTCTTCATGTGCTAGCTATAACACTCTTACACCAAATCACAAGTATTACGAACACTGCTATTTCACGGTATAGGTTGTACAACGAAACAAAATAGAAAATTTGTATCACCGCGGGAATCGAAACCGCAACCTCACGTTTTGCAGACGGATTCTTCACCGCCTGCGCTATGGAAGTAATTAATTACGTTTCGTGAATGTACTTGTAATATGTGATAAACTTGATATGATGCCATTAACATATAACGAATGGATTTTATATTGAGTGTCAGTAATGGAAACTTATAATGAAGCTGGTTATTATATTAGTTAGTTAGTTAGTATTGTTCTCATTTAAAAAATGAATAAAAATGTTACATTTCAGAATTCGAACCCGTGACTTTTAGATACGCAGACGGGTACCTACTACGGTACGGATGGCGACAATCTAGAGAATATACATATATATTAAGATGTCTACATGGGAGGGTAATTGTTAACTATCACAATTAAATTAGTGAATTGTATCGTACGGTCGTTATACGTAATTTAATTGAAACGCTTTGTAATGTCTCTGCGGCAATCTGCGGGATTCTCTCATTATTCTAATATCCGTTGAGATCAAAACAGAAAGCAATATTTCCCCAAAATATTCAGAGAAATCATTTTTTCTTTTCAACTTATCTTGGCTACGTTTACGTTAAAAGCATTTCGGGCATCTTAATCAGCAGTCTTCGAATATTAAGTAATTAGTTGAAAGTTTTTACAACTTTTAAGTGAAAAAGAACGAAAAAGAACAACTCAGCCATAACTTTCAGAGTGTTTAAGCTACAAAATCATGTTGAGTTTTCATGCAAGCGACATTTTATATCAAATCTTATCTTATATATTTAACTGAGCGATTCTTGTATATATTTATATTTCGAGGATCTCAGAAACGGCTGTAATGATATGAATAAAGTAATGTATGTATATTGGGTTTTATGTTTTAAGGTTATCTATATAGATGTCATTCCTGCAAAAACGCGAATTTCCACAAAATAAATAATTAAAAGATACTATTAACTCCATCTCTAGAATCTTCGAAGTACTAACATTGTTTCTATTGATTTCTCTACTACGATACGTGTCGCACTATTTTTGGAACAAAACAAATAAAATCGAGTGCGGCTCGGTCGCCTAGTAATTCATCCGATAATGTCTGTTTGTAACCAATACTAATTTGAAATGCTTCCTTTTATATTTCAATCGTCAAAAGTCCGGCAAAAAATTATCAACCCTTATTATATTTGTCATCTAACTTCATGTTACAGTTAAACGGTTGAAAATAACAAATATTCTTCGACTCTGTCTAACCTTTGGGAGTATACAAACGCGAATCATGTATATAGTATGTGTATATGTGGGTAGTGTTTAATATATTAGATACTGTTTCCTTTAATAATTATAATTGCATTCAAAATGTTATCCTAACTGTCTTATTAGCTTAATAGTCTCAAACGCGCCTACACCTTCGGGTAAATATAGGCGTGAGTTATATACATACACACATACAAGTGTGTTTCAAAAGTAACCATATAAACAGTTATTTTTAGTGTTAACTTTTTTCCCATAACTAAAAATGGTTGATAAAAATAGTTTTTATTCGAACCATCTAACCTTTGTAGCGTACAGGCGTGAATCAGTATGAACATGAATATATTATTCATTGAATAATATTAATCGTTATCAATTTTAATTACATCCAAAAATAAAAAACAGGCTTTCAAGGAAAATAAACAAAAATTATATTAATAATGTTTTATTCATAGAATAAATAATTATAGAGTATCACGGGGTTGATGCTAATCAGTGACTTTTATATAGTATCATAGCTCTAAAGAAATACAAAATTACATTCACATCCATACATCTGTGGGTAATACTAGAGCGCACATTGAGTGAGTGGTAGAGTCTGGTGGGTAGCGGATTGGTAGAGTAAGAAAATTTGTATGTAGAGTTCCTTTTGGCAAAGTAGAAATGAAAGTTACATTTGGAATTGTAGAGGTCTTTACAATTATTTTAGCCTCTTTTCAACATTTCTTTTACATTTCAAGATGTAGAATATTTTAAAGAGCTAGTGCAAGTGAAATAACTGATCTATAAAAAGCATCTGTAGGCAATAAAGAGCTTTTTGTAGAGGCCACGAATTTTATGCGTGTCCACACTATAAGGCTTCGTACACATTAGGCGTTTATTTGAAATACAACCAGGTCGTAACCACAGAGAGACGTAAGCAGTCAAAACCGGACCAGCAACCATGCGGCAACCAGTAGAGCCGCTGCTCTCCATGCAACCACAGCAGTTGGTTGCGTTACTTGATTCGTTGATAAAGAGGTTGCATTGCAATTTCTAATAACCCGCCTAATGTATACGAGGATTTGATTTCTATGGCAAAGGTATGGGATATCTATAGAGATGTTATTACCACTCAGATCTAATGTAACCTTAGCTAATACTGGCTTATTTAGTACTTGTAGGGTCGTCGGAAGGCTGACGCCTGCGCCTGCGCGTAGTTCTGTTGAGCGAAGCCGGAGGCAGCGCCGCCGTATTTGCCAGGGTTGTACTGACCTGGAATTGATAATACACAGCCTTTAGTCGCATCTATTTATATAAAAGGATAACTGACTTTTTTTTCCGGTAGCACACGGGCTTGCAGTGAATCTGCTGGCAAGTAGCTGCTGCAGCCCAAACATCTATATCACAGATGCGATGCTACTCTTGAGGACACAGATCGAACGCCTCTTGCTCTGTATATGCTGGCTTACACTGAAATACAAGTAGTGCGTACACTACTGTTTCACGGCACAAATAGGTGTGACGGTGGTACCGACACAGTCGAACATATTCATGTTCTACCACCCGTAAACTGACTGACTGACATATCAACGCACAGCCCACACTACTAAGTCTAGGACCGTGAAAATTTGTATGCAAGATATTTTTACACTGTAGGTAAACTAAGGAAGGGTTTTTGGAAATTCAAACCCTAAGGTGGCGGAACAGGGCCTGAAAGTCAGTATGACGCGAGCGAAGCCGTGGGCAATGCGCTCGTATATTATACAATTTTTTTTTAACGGATAGTAGAACATGAATATGTTTGACTAGGTCGCAACCACCGTGTGACGGTTGCCTTATATTTATGCCTTGAAACAGTAGTTCACACTACTTGTGTTTCGGTGTAAGGGCGTCATAGCTAGCATACGCAGAACACGAGGTGTTCGATATATCCTCAAGAATAGCACCGTATCTGTGATAACAGATGACATGGGCTGCAGTAGCTAGTTACCAGCAGGTAGACTGCAAGCCTGAGTGGTAACTTCGTAACACTGAAAAAAATTAGAGTTAATAAATTATTACGATGTTTAAGTATTATTAACTTAATTAGACATATAGCTTATGTTAATATATACATAAAATACATATATGATAATATTATGACATCATTAACTATAATTTGAGTTTCACGAACAATCATAGATAGATGGTAATCAGCAACAAGGTTAAAAAAAATAGTTTCGATCATACTCTACGTCCTTTCACACAACCCATTGTAGAGCTAAGAGACTTGTTATATCAAACATATTTACAAGCGATAACGAACTCTACGAGTCTATCTTCTACCACAATTTGCATTAAGCCTTGTTTTCTCAGCATTGTTCCACAAATTGTCGTTGACGTGACGAAGGAGAATAAACTTTAACGACATATTGTTAGAGTTCATTTTGAAAGTCGAATTAGATATTCGAATAATGAGGGGTCATTTTGTAACAGCAAAGGCTAGTGCAATATAGTGCTTGCATGGTTTGACAAATTATTGGAAACCTAAAATAGGAGAGGCTTGCTACATTGCCTTGTTTGTGAGAATACGCTGTAGAGCTACGATGCTTGTCTCTATTCTATGATATATCCCGATAGAGCTAATGTTTAATTTATTATCAAGTCGGTTATGGTTGTTATGGATAGCAGTGATCAGTCAACATCAGGTGACCTGCATGCCCGTTTGCTACTCTCATTTTAATTAAAAAAAAACTTCATAACTTAAATGAAGTTATGCAGCTTGCTCTATCGCTTCATCCCTAACTAAATTTCCAATATTTAAACTATTAAACAAGCTGCTTTAAAGGCAGAATATATTACAATCTGCATTAATTCAGCCTGTTATGTAATTGTATGGGACGTATAATTTGAATGCAACATAGAGCTCTCTAGCATAGAGTTTGTAAGAAGATTTATCATGATTATGAAACTATTGACAACGAGGTAGTAATTGCTAAGGCGAGAGAATTACGAAATGTTACCCATCATTTTATCAGATGGCAATCTCTGATTTGTAGGCAGATTTGTGGGCAAACTCTACAGTAATTTTCCTTTTGTACGCCCACTAAACTCACATAGATTTAAGGTTGTTGCAATAGGTAGAGCAATTCACAAGATTTGCGGTACGTTGAATTGAAGGATTTAGAATTTAAATCCAATTTGAAATAATCAACCGAAAACAACAATTCGATGCAATATTATCTTGATTTTAGGGCGATAATGTTGTGTTTGTTTTATCGCAATAACTCATCCGTGTAGGCGCAAATTTAGTTCCATTGAATGTACGAATAGGTAAGGAGGTGTGGGTAATTATTTCGACCTCTTTATCTTTGAGAATCGAATGATTTACTTCATAATTTTTATATTTTTTAATGTAAGAATTAAAAATAATTATTGGGGTAGCGAAAATGCTTAAAAACTGTGAAAGTATAGTCGATTTATTTTATGAATAGAGTCTATGTGTTTTTATAAATAAAACCAGATATTTTAGAAACGAAACATTAAAATATTGTCTTTAAAAGTGTTTATTTATGATGGTCATAAGTGTTATGAATTACAGTAGCTAATAGAGTCGAAATATATGATATAATATGTTTCCGTGTATGAGTATCAAAATTATGTATATAT
>DWIE01000992.1:0-12097 GCA_018248235.1 Choaspes benjaminii | reverse complement strand
TTAACCACGTAGCAAGAGTATCAATTGCTACGAACCCCGCGCGAGGGGCGTGTCCTATCCCACATGCGCTTTTATTATAATTTGCCAGGGCAATCTCATCTCTGGCTTTTTGTACTTACTCAACAAGGCCTGTAGTAATCTACTGTACTATTACATACCAAAGAATTATAAGAGATGATAAATAAATGCACTGAGTTTTAATTTTTTAACCATTTTATACTTAAGATCCCATAGCAGATCAGAGGTTGAGACCGATATAGCAAATTATATCGTGCCAATCGATCGATGCCGCGCTTGCTTAATCCGGCACTGGCTTTAAGCATCCATCACTTTACTCTGATCTAAATTATATGTACTTCTATATGTAACAAAAGAACTGTCTCAAGAGCCAATGGTTTATTTTCAGCTCATATCTCTAGTGGGCACTGCAGATGGTGGTATCACTCCCCCTCTGATGGCTGTCCAGGAGCTAATCTTGGAAGACAACGCCTCCAAGCCGGTGGGAATACTGGCGTATGCGGCGGAATTAGGTTTTAACATGTTACTGCTGTGTGCAATATATCGAGTGAGTGTTCTTTGTGCCATAATAGAATATTTTGGACCGTTGAGAGATATTCAGAGCTATTTCTGACGTTATACTTCTTTTGGCGCGTTTGGAAACAAGAGTAAAATTTTAACGATGTGCGCGTACCTGTGTACAGCCGAAAGGCAAAATGATGAAGTTAGCTGATAACCGTTTCTCCAGTTGTTTTATTTAGTCAGATCAATACATCGATATTTAAATGGATTGGTGAAAATTGTTTAACTAAATTACTATATATTAGCTACCGAAAGGGCTTATGTGCAGAACTAAATTGGCTGAGTAAATTATATATAAATAAGACATGTTAAAGTTCAATTTAGCGGTGGCGGAATTTCCTTATTTGGCCGAGTCGGTACCGTTGTCCCACCCAACCGTCCTGTGATGCAATAGCTTCCACGCTATTGAAAAAGTCTACTGCTTCAATACAAGGAAGGTAGCATATAATTGACCTTTGATCAGAGATCTCATGGTCACTAGCCACTTATCAGGTGGACTAGTTCCTGTTAGCTGTGGGGGCTTAACCAACAGACTGAGTGGGTTGTAGGAGTCCAGGTTAAGGGCTGCAAATGTGTTTGCGTCACAGACATTAAGATTAATATTTATATTCTACAATGTATGTACATTTCTACATGTAATGTTTCACCAATTATAATTAATATTATTGTAACGAGGGTATCGAATTGTAGATATTGGTAAGGGCAAAATTAGTATAGCCTAGTACCGGCATGTATAAGTCTGATATTGCTTAGTAAGTTTATGTAACATAATACATTATGTGACTAACGGAGATGTTTGTAGAAGGACATAGTGCTTCTGCGTGTGTACATGTACTTCGTGTTCGTGGCGATCGTCTCTTCCCTGCTGGTGTACTCCATGGTGATTGCGGCCATCTCGCTCCTCACCAAGATACTCATCTTGTGGGGGATAAGTAAGTTTAGTTTGTACAGAAGGGCCCGATGTTGTGGTGGTACGTGGTCGCCTTCGCTCTTCATATTGTTATCGTAACACAAATAGCAAATGGACACGCATTTCACTTGGTGTTAAGTGATCAATGCAACCTCTGAGACTGGCTAAAAACAAATCTATAGTGCTGTCAGAAATCGGTCACAGATGCGTTGTTGTTTCTGAGACCTGAACTCATCCGGTCGCCTAATGTATCCAAATTACCGGCATCCGTCCTTCCAACTAAAACATAATATCTGATGCTCAGAAGAAATAGATGGGGTACTTATCCGGGCAATCTGAATAGACATACCAGTTCCATTATACGTAGTCATTCAGTGTGTATGAACTTTCTACTAATTCTCATTTACAATGTTCTTGGTGGTAGCACCCACTTCAATCCTACTAACTCACGAATAGATATAGTCTTATTAATTTTAAAGTTAATCATAAAACAGAGGCACACTGTTGATGAAGGGTTATTGTCGGTGGTAGAATCTATCCAGATTCGCCCGGGTGAGTACCACCCACTTCCGCTGTGAAGTAGCTCATGTGAGTTGGGTTTCAGCTTGGAGGGTGTGGCAGCCGGCACGCAAACGATAAATGAGGCGACCAACTTAGCCCTCAAGAGTAGCAACTTGCCAACAGATCGATTGGTCTGTATTGATTCGGTTACGGCTCTCATGGGCTGTGGTAGTCATTTAACATCAGACGAACTGCATACGCTTGCTAGTCTAGTTTTCATTATAAAACATACTAAGTAGCTTTCCCTTTCAGTGTTCCAATGCTACATAATAATCCTCGTGAGGAGCGCTATAGTAGAAATCAAAGAGGCCACGACATCGGAGAAGAACGGCCACGTGACGCTGTACTCGGTTGTACGAGCGCCCGAGGAGGGGCCGGCGAACTGCGGGGAGAGACACCCCGACATTGAAGCGCTCGTCCGACCGGAGTCTGCAAAGCCCGAGGGAGAAGCACAGGCAGATGAGAAAAGAGACGAACCGACCAAACTGGAGACCGTTGATGAAAATACCAAAGAAGAGTAACGCTGTAAGCTATATACGAATATTAAACATTTGCAGAGATACACCATTTTTATTTAAATAAGGATATTATAGTTGTTTTCATCAACCAACCAATTGTCAATACCAACTTATGTATAACAGACCAGCATACGCTAAATTCGTCAAAATTTAATAATAATAATAACAACAACCAAATTTATTTTATTTGCATTTTATATTGTTTGTGTACAGTACATATTGTTTACCATGTTGTGTTGTTTTAAGAAATGTATGGGTTTTTCTTTGGCCTGAGAATAAAGGATTATTATTATATATTATTATTATTTATTATCTCATCCCACAGCTTCATAGGAAAATAATCAAACGTCAGTTGGAACCCTATAAGAATTTATTTTACGTTACAGACAGCCATTTCAATCACATGGGAAATATATATAAGTACAATCAATAAAAGTACTGAAGTTACTTCAAAGTCAGTCCTTGACTCTAAAGGAAATAATTGTAAAGTATATTGGTATATACTAAACTTATGTTTTCATTGATATTATATTATATGAAATAAACCGAAATTCAGTATATATGTCAAAATCTTAACGTAAAATCTACAACAAATTTGTTAGCTCCGTTAAGAAACAAGTTCATAAGAATTATTCAAATCATCTACACGTTCAGAAACGTCGAGATTCTTAAATAATTAATTAAGTCTATGCTTACACTATAGTTTTTAGTTTGAAAATAACTGCTACTGTTTGAAAATAGTGCGAAACAATCTGGAACCGAATGCCATGTTTTATTACATCGCTACAGAGTCTGTGTATAGACCATAAATTGCTTAGAAAAAAAAATTAAATGTCACATTGAACCTTATATTAAAGATAAAATAAAAAAAAGTCCATGTTCCAAGCATGAAAATTAACATGTTTCTCATAGCTATTGTAAAATATTTTAGAAATCATAGACGTCATTCAATCTATACAAACAGAATTGAAATTTGGATTCTAGTATTTTAGCCACATTGATAATACTAAAACTATCCTATCAACAATATATTTCTTTTTTATTATACATATGTCGAAGTATGGACAATTATAATTTATAATGTATAATATGGACGATCATTCTTTTAAAGTATTCAGTAAGATTTTCTATATATTTTTATTGTTGTAGTATTATTTTTGGCACAAATCAAAATGTTAAGTAAATTATAATAGAAAACGTCATCTCTTTTTACCATTTTACTAAACATAGAAGTTAAAAGAAATGGTAAACGAAAGAAAAATAACTAAAAATTATGCCTTACCATTTTAAAGTTTACAATATAGCCTAGAAATCACAGATATAAAAATCTTAGAAAATACAAGTCTGATCACCTTTTTACAAGACTTATAATAAAAATATAGCATTCGTCTATCTTCTGGTAACAAAATACGAATGCATCATTTGGGCCATAGATAAATGTATTTTAAATACCTTTATTTATATACGATTTTACACATTACTTTATTTTAGAGATTAATTCCAATAATTTATAGTATAGCACTATAAAACATAGTATAACTTTTATTTTAAGATATTGTTTCAACAATACAGTGATCCCCCTATAACATGCACTCTCATAACGAATTTTCATATTCCGCGATTCCAATCCCCCGTATAACGCGTCCATTTCCCACATTATATTTCTGTACTGTCAAACTTATAATCATTTGTACAGTTCACAATTAGTTTCCCACGTGTGTGTGTGTGTGTGTGTGTGTGTTTGTGCGTGCGTGTGTGTGTCAATTGTGTTTAATTGTTTTTTTAGTTCATAAGCATAAGTATTTTTATTTAAAATATTCTTAGTTTAGTTATACTTTAATAAAACGTACATATTTCGGTCATAATATATTTTTTCTTAATATTCGATTTATACCTCCTTCAGTGAGAAATGTTAATCGTGAATAATTTATACGTAAGACATTATACGGGGTCGTAAAAACGCGTTATACAAAAATACTCCTACGATGCGTTTTCCTATAACATGTTGTATGAGGGATTACTGTATTTAGTTAGTCTTATTACGCAATGTAGGAAACAAATTGACAAAATTCTCTGTAAAGCGTATTACTGGCTGGACAATTGTCAAAGTCGTCAAACATTCAGAAGAATTACTACCATAGATAATAAGCATTAACAAAATTCCCTCTGCTAGCCTTTAGGATCTTTTATGTAATTATCTACAATATAAAACCTAATAATTGACCAACGAAACATTTGAAGTGTTTACATTACAAATCTGCAAAATGACCTCAATAAATATAATACATGACCCTAACAAAAGATTTATTGGATAATTGTTTTTATAGCTTCTCCAATAAGTGTGCTCTCTACGAACCGATCCCACAAAGTGCCAGTAATATTACTATTCTCCAATAAGCACATCTAACAATAATTATATATGTTTTTTTTACTTTATAAACTACCACATGGGCTTGCAGTCCACCAGATAGTAAGTGGCTACTGCAACCCATGACATCTGTAAGCACAGATGCGGTGCTGGTACCTTGCATTTACACCCTCACACAACAACACAAATAATGCAAACAGTACTATAACACAGCACAAAGTGTGACGGTGTGAGGGTCAGTACCCAGTGGAATATGATCCTTATCGACTCATATGGTACCTTAAGTTATTAATTTTAAGGGATTCTTATCCAATTTTAATTTGGGACAAATTAAAAATTATATATATATATATAAAGCTATTGAAGTCAATATATGCTATGGATATGATTAATGAAGATTAAGTATCATATAGCAGATTTGTCCTTAGAGTTGCGGTTGCTCCCGATGTCGTCACACTACATGTTTTGTCATATTACTCCAACTTGAGTCTGTTGAAACTGCCCGCTAGTCCCCGTCCACGGCCTTGTCGAGCATTCAGTGCGGGGAAGTTTTGTTTGGTCAGCTCCGGTGCAGGCCATCGACGGGTAGTATCTTTCTTTGGCATTCGCACTGGCACATGGACCCTTTTCTCTTTTTTCTCACTGTCAGTAGTGGAGTTCAATACAGACTCGTTGAAGCTGTCGCTGATGGAGCTGTTGCATGTGGATGTACCCAAAGAAGGGGCGACAGAGGGCACCATCCTACCCTTCTTCTGTTCCTTGTAGCTGAGGATACCCTGAAATAAAGACATATATAAACATATTAATCATAATAATAACGTAACGTTTTTCCTCTATTGTAAGTTATACGTTTACAAACAGACAATTTTTAAAATGATATTTACGGAAATTAGAATAGCAAAAGGCCATGGCAGTTCAGCTGATGTTAAATAAACACTGTATTCCATGATATTTGTGACTGGCTCCAAGTCTTCAATGGATTCAGGTCAAGACTGGCAATGATCCTTCATTGTCCTATTTGCAGTAAGTCACAGCTATGTGGAAAATCCTGAGGATTAGGTTAGTCACTCTTTGTATGGTGTTTATGCATCAACAGCTTTACAGCATAAATAGGTGTTGAAGATGTATTAATTTCACTATAATAATTCTCTTCACTTGACAATGGCAATGATAACTAAATTAATAGTTGGGCGTTATATTGATAAAATACAATAAGGGAGTTTGCCGTTAAGAAAATTGTATAAGTTAGCGGGCATGCAGTGCTATTACTGTCCCCATGATAACCAAAACTTTCTCCAAACAGACCTATAGCTCTGTTTTAAGCCTGTCCACTGCCATTCCTCAGGACTAATTTGGTAGCCTCATGTCCATCCGGTGAGTGTCAGCTCCCAGATTCTTCAAACTGAAATACAACTCATGAGACCTGTTTTACAGCCATTTCTATTGTTGTCGTGGTGATACTGACCTGGTTGTACGTAGCTAGATTCTACCACCAATTTGCGGAATGATCACCAATACTAAAGCCAAGAGGGGGAAAAAAAAATTCTATCAAGTTTCTCTGAAGTACTAAGAAGTCCAATATGGATTAACTCATCAAGAGTTGGATGACAAAAGATAATTCAACTTACGGCCATATCATATTCGAAGGGCACGTGCTTGCCGGGCACGAGGTCGATGCCGGCCACGGGGCAGCAGGAGTCCAGCACGCTGAACGCCCAGCGCTTCACGCGGGACGTCGTGCATTCCACCGCCCTGTCAGACTCCTCGTGGTGCGCACACCCCAGCCCAGGGTTGTATTTAAACACGTCCTTCCTGAGTTGGACTAGCGCAAGTGACTCCTTCGGGAAGCCCTCGTCCTCGCGGGATTTGATTGCATTGATCAGAGTGAAGTACAGCGTATCCAGGCGGTAAACGCGGAAAATCTCATCGTCTTCGCCTGCCCGTGTGCACATCTGGACTATAAAGTCATGTACGGGGAGGATCTTTTCAGGCATAGTGAAAATAGGCGGCACGATTTTGGCATTGCGATCCTTCGTCTTGAGGTAGTCGATGGTGTTAGCCAGAATCTGCATGAAGTTGCTGCGTGGCTTGGAGTCATCAGGCGGGGGCAAGCCGTAATTTTGGCAGCCTAGCTTCACATCAGACGCATAACCAGTTGGTATGTAACCAATATTAATCATTTCATGATAGCTATCACATATGCCGTCCTTTAGGTTGAAGCGCAAAATGGTGCTTTCGCCAATGATATGTTGCGTGGAAGTTTTAGTATAAAAGTTTACATCCATTATATAGAAATCCTCATACACAATATCTCCATTGAAGGTCTTCAGTTTAACCAGATTCTTAATGTCTTTACGTTCTGATTCTTCTGCATCCTGGAGTTCTTTTTCTTGACGTTCAATTTCAGATAAAGGTATGCCGTTTGATGTCAACTTAGCTACACCACACTTAGTCATCTTTTCATTCTTAGCGATGGCTTCATATTGCGCCCGTACTTCGGGCGTAGCCTCCTTCCAGAGAGAACCAGCAGCGTTTGCAACATCGACCATATTAGCGTAGTTAACTCCTCTTTTCCTCTCTTTTTCTTTAAAATCAATCATGAAGAAGTAAAAGGCGTTTTTAGGAGATTTTTTCGGCATGATTAGTTACGCGCCAAGTTCTAATTCAACTATAAATTATTTTTAAATTTCAAAATTCACTAGGTACATCGACGACCAATGCAAATATGGGGTAAACTGGGTTTACGAAGAAGACCAGAATTAACAAGTTCTTTTTTAAACTATTATTAAATACTTCACGACCAAAGAATATAGAATAGAATAACTGTCTATCTAATACTCTATTTTGACATTCAGGGCTGATACACACGTTAACAACGTCCGTTAAAAGTTTCAAGTTTCAAAAAACGACTCGATATTTTACTATTGAAGGTTCCCAAGCTTTTACATCTATAAATCATAGATATGGATATTATATTTAGAAAAATCATTTGCTTAACAAACTGTCAAAATTTTTGTTGATTTATTATTTAAACTGTAACCTAAAAGAAAGAAAAAAATCGGAATATATTGGTATATTTTGGCTATGGGATATTTTATTTATATATTTATATTACTATATAGATAATTAGATACTCATAATATATACCAAAACTATTTGACTCAATTGCGGTTACATACACAGTCACTTATGTCTATTAGTTTTTATGTCTACGGTTTCTTTATTCTTGCCGTCATACCAAATACTCTAATACTTTTAGCCAGTTGCCTATCGCCTCACATAGAAAGAAACTGACTAATGCCACAGCTACATGCTCGTTGGTCACTTGTGTTTGTCGTATTTGATGTGGTGTTTGTCTGACTTGTATTCGACTCGATTTCTGCGTTCTCTGTGCTTATGTGAAGGTGTGTGTGGCTGTGTAACTTGAATGTGACAGTGAACCGCTGGTGCTGTGTTGTAACTTGGAACGACTGTGATACCGATTATAAATGAATTAATAGTGTTCCTTGTGACTAAATCCATCTGAATTATTAAGTTTTATTTAGGAGTCATTCCAAACCATTTTGCACAGTGAAATATATTTTTAAATATCAAAATCAGTTGGTAAGTTGCGATTTTTATATAGGTTTATTATTTACAACACGTTATTTACTGATGTTAACCAACTTTGCGCTCGTAGTAAAGAGTCTTGGATGGAAGCGGTTATTGTGGTGACTTGTCGGAGGGATTTGATTTAAATTAATAGTATCCGGACGTCAATTGGCGTTGTCGAGTGTCGGTGTATGGGTCTCTTCAACGGGTCATAACGTTCAAAGTTTTATCAGAGAAGATTTGCTGGTTGTAATTCTTAGGGAACCTTAGTAATCTCTACCAAATACTATGGTCAGTTAAGCAGTCAATCCATGTGAATTAGGTTGTTTATTAAACTTCTAAAGGCCCTGGCCTACTAATACCTGGCTATTATCATAAACAATTTTCTATTCATTTTGATGTAGATTAAAAATACACATAAAATTTTAAAAATAAAATTCTAATACGAATTTTATGTATTTATTTATGTCAGTTAAGTAAGTTTTAATTGATTCTATTGGTATTCTAAATATTTAATTGGAATAAAATGTTTCTAAAATAATAATGTTTAACACATTCTTAATTATAAGTAATGTTTTTTTTTTATTGTGATTCTGTTTTGCAGCAATGTGTGTGGTACATAGAAATTCAAAGCAATTCCATTAATTATAGGGATTAATTCTAGTTAGATTTACAACAATATACAAATAATAGATGTTTTATATTCAATAACCGTGATTAACAAATATTTATTCCTATATAATACCTAAAAAATTGTGGTTTGCACTTACTAAAGCAAAAAGTTTCTTTATAAAGGTAAAACACAAACATGTTATTCGTAATATGATTTTTGCGATGGAATCCCTATTGGTGGACCCTACCAACTTGTTATCATTTTCTCATAAATGGTACATATCATTTTTTATATTTCATCACCAGGTATTTTACGTAGAATTGACGAATGTCAGGCTTACATGTATTTACGATTACTGGCTTTTGGCAGCAGCAGGAACACATCGGGGGCAAACATATAAACATTCACTTTAATTTAAATAGATTAAATCATATTGTTTTAAATACCATTCTATAAGTATTAAAGAAAACCAAGTTGAAGTTACAAACTGGTTTATCACTTTTTTATAGAACAATGATAGTGCCATACTTATTTTCCATTATCAATTACAGGTTTTCGTTAAAACCAGAAATACTAGGCTGTTAAACTTAGTGACTTTAATATATTTTATTATATTTTTTTATATAAAAAAAACTGCACAGTTATATAGAAAAAACAATAGTCATGTTATTATTGTATTTGTAGCTATATTTATAAGGGTATTCATTTTTCAATTAGTTTTATTTTAAAAAAATATTTTTTATCTATTATAAAATTGACGATTCTGGTGGTGATTGTAAATTTTTTTTTTAAATCTACTGTAAAACTGCTCTTTAAACAATTCCTAATTATAAATTTCTTAATTCCATTTTGAAATTTTTGTTTTTCTTATTTGGGAATTGTCCTAAATGGCTCAGCAGATTCCAAAGGGAAAATATGAATAAAATGCAACTGAACCAGAACAATGCATGGCAGCTATTCATGCATTATGCTATAGTCGTGCAATATGTGTGGTATGTAAGCATTGTTTACCAACACATCCAAGGAATGAAGATTTGTTTGTATACCTAAGAAATACAAATTCATTCTTCCAAAAAGCCTGCTACATTGGTGTGCTCATTTTGTAAAATACCATTATTTGGATGAATTTCAGAATGGTTTAAAGAGTTCTTGCTGTTCTGAATTTACTAATGTTGTTGAATAACTGTGTTGTGTGTTGGAGTAGTTTGTGTCCTGGAAATATATCGGCGTATTCAGCGCCGCAGCGAGCTGTTGCAGCGCCCGCTTACAATTATTAGAATACGCTAGACATTAATCGCACGTGTCGATCACAATGGAGTACCACGATGGTCGCGTCATCTATGTAACCTGGTAACTGGTGACGCAACTCATCCACAAAGTTAATAATCGAACTTAAGTCTAGCTATCGAACCGGTTTTGGACTTGACATGGACTTTATCCCCCATATTTTGCCATCCCCGTAGACACGCCTGTGCGTACCTGGTGGTGACCATATAGGTGCTATATCGTTTGTCATGTGAAGAACATTTAAGGAATAAATGATCTCCTTGTTGATCACATTTTGGGCTTGGGTGGATAGTCAGAGGTCGTGGAAAGGTCTTCAGTGTTTCTATTTTCCACAGAGTAGGTAAGGCACAGAAAAAAGAAAGTTGTTGCTCTGACAGAATAGAACAGATACAGGTGGTTGACATGGAGTAGTATTATATACCTGGTCCGATTAGCCGCGGGCATCCCCTGACGAGTACTCCATCCGATCGTACCAAGTTCAATCTTTACAAGTGGTCGGCGGAATTCGTCGGGTGTGTTTTGGCATACCCGTGGCCTTGGTATGAATGTGTGGAAGACTAACATTAGGTTTTAGTAGATTAAAGTCCGAAACGCTACGGGTGACGTAAATGTATGATAGAGTTCCTAAAAAAATAAAAAAGGGGATTCTTGACTATGTTTTACCCGACCAGTTTGTCATTGCCGACTAAGGAAAAATAAACTGTATTAATTATTTTACTTGCACTGTTCGGCCTTCGTAATTTACACTTGTTCCACTTTGAATGAATTGCAGTTTAAAAAAACAATAACGCCTTATGATTATGCAATTTTACTACGTTGACATACTTGACACTTTACATGCAGTTTTATAATACAATCAATTAAAACGTTTTGTATCTATATATTATACAGTTTTAAAAGTGCTATCGGTAGTGATTTTAAATTAAAAAAAAATGGTTTGGGTATATACGTGTATGATTACGAAAAGGTGACATTTTAATTTTTTTTGTAAAGTTGATGAATTTTCTACAATCGACTAGATCATTTTTGATGTCGTTTAGTTAAACGTACAGTTGTACGCTAGTTTATTTGATTTCGAAATAAATTCGAACATTTTATTCCGGAATCCTCACAGAAATACTACTTCACGAAGATAAAACCGCGCCGTAAACCTTGTATTATATATGTAAAATCTTAGCCGCGTCGTTAGGCATTTTATTGATCACTCATTGAAGTGCTATGTGTGGTGATGGAAAATATTGGCATTGGAACCACTCAATTCTTATCTGTGTTTTCAAGTGCGGTTTAATGTTAAAACACCGTCGGTAAGATAGCGCAATTGGATATAGGTGTATCTACAGGGTGTTCTATAATAGTGCTTTAATATAATAGAATTTCCTGGAAAATACAATGTTTAGTTTAGGTGCTTCATATTATTAAAACTAATATTTTATAGCATGGATATTTTTTAAAAGTCAATACAATACTTTCAATGGTATATATTATCACGCCACATGCGTTATTTACTTTAACTAAGTTAGTCAAATATTGTTGTCTTTCTCATATTCAACGCATTGTGATAATTACTATCAATACCATCTTAGCCCTCAAGAATAGGAACGTACCTGTGACCAACTTCGAACAGAACGATGGCTCTGTATCGAGTAGTTGTCATGGACTGCAGTGATCAC
>DWIE01000991.1:0-12100 GCA_018248235.1 Choaspes benjaminii | reverse complement strand
CAGAAGCATTTTTTTTTTGTCATGAAGTAGCACACGGACATACAGTCTACCTGCTGGTAAGTAGCTACTGCAGCCCATGACATCTGTAATTACAGGTGCGGTGCTACTCTTGAGGACATAGATCGAACGCCTCGTGTTCTGCGTACGCTGGCTATCATACCCTTACGTTTTGTTCTACTACCCGCATGGCAATAGGCATTACATGGGGTTTGAACATAACTAGCCAAACGTAGGTAATGATCACCTCTGCCTACATTTTCGGGTAAATTCTCATACAGTTCTGTTTTTTATTACACATGAAAAGGCGTGCAAACTTCTTTTTATTTATGACATTTAGAGTAGCAAACGAGCATGCAGTTCACCTCATGCTAAGTGACCACTGCAACCCATAACAACAGTAACCGACTCGATGAACGTTCTGTTCAAAGTCGGTCACAAGTGCGTTGCTACTTCTAAGGGTTAAGATGGTCGCCTCATGTACCCTGTGTGTGCCGGCTGCCACATCCTTCAAGCTGAAAGACAACTCATAAAAGCTATTAAACAGCACCAGAAATTTCGTGGTGATACTCACTGGAGAGGTTCTACCACCGATGTATGGAGTAATAAGGAGTCCTCATAGTGGGGAATGTTTAACAAAAAACCGTCTGTCACTGAACAAGTTTCAACTATTCAACGACAGCGCTAGTAACGGTAGTTACGTATTTACATTTAAAGAAGAAAAGGAAAACGTGCGCGTATTTTACGTAACAGGTAAACGTGGCACCCTCCAATTAATATCCTTTTGCACGTTTTAGTTATATTTGATACGGGTATAAAACCAATGGTTCTTGAGTTATGAGGTTTTTAAAAAGAGAGACTGGACTTTAATGTACGAGCATTCATATCAGACTCGTTCGGTACCAGCGTCACATCTGTAAGTGCCGTGAAATAATAGTGTTCGCATGTCTTGTATTTCGGTGTAAGGATGTGATAGCCAGGATATGTAGATTACGAGGCGTTCGATGTATGTACACCGGGTACCACAGGAGTAGCACAGCATCTATGGGCTGTCATGCGCTACATAAGCCATTTACCTTTAGGTGGACTGCAAGCGCGGGCTACACACGGGTGCTACTTCATAATATATTTAAAAGGAATATATTACTATGTACCATTAACATTACCTCCTTTTTCCTCATTTCACATGACATACACGTACGTTATTATTTAGTGCTTTAACATACATAGAGATTTCATGAAATCTGTCACCGAATTTCATCTTAGTATAGTTTTGTAATTATTATGGTATAAAACTTTTCGTTACTGCCCGCTTTTCTAAATTGGTACCAGTATGTTTCAGTGTGATTAAAAAAAAAGCTTTCACATTACGTGGAAGCCGGCTCGCACAGGACATTTGAGGCTACTAAATTAGCTATCAGAAGTAGCAACGCACTTGTGACCAACTTCGAACGGAACGATGACTATGTTAAGAGTTAGTTACGGTTGTCATGGGCTGCAGTGGTCGCTTAATATTCGATGAACTGGATGCCCGTTTGCTGCTCTAATTATATTATACTTTAAAAAAAAACCTCAAAATATCTAACAATTTGCTGCTTAATCCTAATGCACGCCTAATTCAAATTCTATTCATCCGTGCAGCCTTGAACATTAAATGACAAAGAGGCTTTGTACTGTATAGTTACATTTGTTATATTAAAGATGTCGTGGAACTGGTGAGCTAGAATCTTATTATGGAATAAACTATAAAGCTGAGTGGGCTTCCGCTCTATAGAGACAAGGAACTGTAAGTAAAAGTGTGGGTCCTCGAAGTAAATGCGGTTCAATAATGAAAGAAGTATATTCACATATATATTTTATATATATTATACTTTATTTCTGTTAACTCACATCTTACATTATTATACCTGAGATCTGTTATGTGTTCTAAACTTTTATTTTGCTTTTATTTTAAATCTACGTTAAGTACTGCAATCAAGAAAATAGTTTTACTTGTGTATTCCACAACTAAAACGTTATTTTCTGATACTTATATATTTTTATAGGTTCTCATTTTATTTTGAATGTACGGTTATTTTTACTATTTGCCGAAGGTAGCACTTTTACCTTAGATTTTTTACTTTACTTGTATCATTGCCATATTCATCATTTTTCTTTAATGTTATCTAGAAGTCCCTGGGATTGCAGTCCACATGGTGGTAAGTAGCCACTGCAGCCCGTAATGTCAGGTACCAGAGACGCGGTGCTAACACTAAGGCTACAGATTGAATACCTCGAGTTCTCCATATGCTGGCTATCACGGCCATACATTAAAACACAACTACCGTGAACATTACTGTTTTACGGCACAAATAGCTGGAACGGTAGCACTGACTCAGACGAACATTAATGTTATATAATCCATTAAAATCTGATTACGGATCCCGCTTAATAATATGCGTTGCAATATCTTAGTATACACAAAAAGGTGAATTGTAAGGTTGTCTTTTCTTTATTAATGTTTGTTTCAGAATGACCTCGCCCATATGAAAACAACATGCAAGACTTTATATTTGTAGCATTACTTTAATAAGAAAAATATTTTTAACGTCTACTTTTGTCCAATGGAACCATAAATGTGACAATGATTGTTCGAAGATGAGCTTGAATAACAGATAAGTAGGGAAATAAGCTTATTGTATAAAAAATAGCAAAATGTTATATTCCAAAACAGTAAGCTCCTTTACTTTTACTTCTGTGTATTTAACTAAACTTTTTATTTTCTTTTTTTTATGTTATGAAGTAGCACACGGGCTTGCAGTCCACCTGCTGCTGGTAAGTAGCAACTGCAGCCCATGGCATCTGTAATCACAGATGCGGTGCTAGCTTTGAGGACATAGATCGAACGCCTCGTGTTCTGCGCATGCTGACTATCACACCCTTACACCGAAACACAAGTAGTGCGGTCACTATTGTTCCACGGCACAAATATGTGTGATGGTGGTACCAACCCAGTCGAACATATTCATGTTCTACCACCCGTATGGTTATTTCAGGCACGAAACAAATTAGAAAAAATCGTCTCGCCGTGGGAATCGAACCCGCGACCTCACGTTTGGCAAAGCGGCTCACCACCGTCTGCGCCACGGATGTCGTCATTTTAATAGTACGTAACTAAGGAATGGTCCGAATGATGCTTCCCTGCTGTCATATTAATATCGATATCGTAGTTTGACCTATTTAGCGTTAGTTAGCAGCAAAGCAACCTATTCATTCATCATTCAAAGGGGAACGGGAGGCTGGTCCAAGGCTTGTGTTATGACGTCACTGAGGGGCTTAAAAATCATAACCCCCGCGCTGTTCAACTGCACTCCTCTCTTGTGACCTACTGACCCAAAATGAGGTCCAAGTGACGTAGGCATGAGTACAGTGTGCCTGTAATGTTGGGGTAGACGGTACTGCGCTGTGCATGGCCCATGGAGAAACTTGCGTAGCCATCGCCAGTTGTGTTTTCAATGGAAGTTATACGTTCAGGAGGCTGCAAGGGTATGAGGAATGGATTTGTATGTGTGTGTACTGCCTTATGCGCAGCAACCTTCACTGATTCAATGTGAGCGGTCCGAGGTCTTATCCGTTGGGCGTAAAAAACCTCGGGCATGTTGTGACGTAAGCAACGTCATTCATTCACTGTTTAATTGAATAAAATAGGCTGTGATTTAAATATTTGTCATAAACCATTAACCTGAAAAGCGTTATGAATCATATCATTTGACCTTAAAGATTATCTTTAGTTAAACACTCGGAAGTGTTAATTATAGTATATGTAATACTAATTAATATAGTGTATACTAATTAATTTGTTCTACAAGTCATTTCTTACTATTGTATTTTTATTGTAAGTTAGTAACTTATGTGTAAAAATTGTGTAATATAAAAATATGATATTATGTTTATACGGACCTGACAATGTATGTAACTAAGTTAAAAATAAAAGAAAAGAATTTAATTTAATTATATTCAAATAATCACAAAAATATGTAAGAAATATGTAAAAATGCATTTACCGCTATTGACAGTTTTTTTGGTATTTATGCCAGAATTAACATGTTTTGCTAATTAAACACAAATTAAGAAATTAATTTAGTTTTGATTAAAATTCCGATTTTCTTATGTTATAGAGTAGAATTTCATAACAAAAAAAGACACATAAATTTGCAGTCCTATAGCTACTGCAGGCTATGATATCCACAACACAATCACAGATGCGATCGATCGAACACCATGTGTTCTGCATGTGCTGGTTAACACACCGAAACACAAGTTGTAGGAACACCAATGCCTCATGGCACAATTGGGTGTAACGGTGGTTAAAATAATAAACTTGCGACTTCGTTTACCTTTATCTGTTTACCTTATCGATATGTATTGTTTCATCGAATCAATAAGTAAATAAATTATTATAATATAGTTAATAAATGTAATATTTATAAAATAAGATTCAATCTAGAATCGAAATTCTAAATCGTAACGGTACCATCTGACGCCAGAAAACATGACGCTATCTGCGTTGGAACGTTAAAATTTTACCGTCACAGCGCCCAAATACGTTTCACTTCGAATGTACTAGCGTGATCTATATGAACGTATGGTACAGGAATGGTCCTGTTGCAGATAAACGAGCTGCCGAAGCCGGCGTACCTGCAGAACAAGTTGCGCGACCTGAAGATCGGCACGCTGAACGACATCGAGACGGCCACGGAGGAAACGCTCATCATCGACGCCCTGAGGAAGTTCGTCAACCGGCGCGTCTCCGCACTGCCGCTGATCGACGCCGAGGGACGGCTCAAGGATATCTACGCCAAGTTCGATGTCATTAATCTCGCAGCAGAAAAGACATACAACAACCTGGACGTATCGTTGAAGAAGGCGAACGAGCATCGCAACGAGTGGTTCGAAGGCGTCCAGAAGTGCAACTTGGACGAAACATTGTACGAGGTTATGGAGCGAATTGTGCGAGCTGAGGTGCATCGTCTGGTGGTGGTCGACGAGAACGACAAGGTGATCGGGATCATATCGCTGTCGGATCTGCTGATGTATCTCGTGCTGCGTCCGACTGGGGAGTGCGAGGGTGCAAGCCTCCGGAACGAGCACGCGCCCGTCGAAGAGAGGGACAAAGGCCTCGTCCAAGACACGCTCATCGAAGAGAAGGACGAAGGCTTCCTTCCAGACGACACGCTCATCGAAGAAAAGGACGAAGGCCTCACCCAAGAGGCTTCAGCGTCCGCTGCGTCCGAACCTTTTGAGCTTCAGGATCTCGCCTGCGCTCTTCCATCACGCAGCGGCACTCCCAACGTGTACGACTAAACCGTGAATCATAATGCTATTTACCCAGGAGGACTAATGTCCTAAGCGTAATCGCTCACCGCTGGGACGTTACCCGAAAGAATTGGAATCTTTTCATGGCGGTGGACACTCAGATCATACATATAGCGTACGTCTATTTATTACGTCTGCTTAGCTCGTTGTCTGTTGAAAACACTGTCCACAGATATGCATCATATATTTAGGTCTTCAAGATACAGCCTGTCTCATTCATATTGATGATGTTTTATTAACAGTGATTGGTAAAGTTTGTTAGTTGGCGTCGATATTTTTACAAGGAATCAACCTAAAAGTCCAAATTGGCATCAATGGGTTCTGTGGGGGTAAGGTTTTGTAGAATAATATCTACATGTTTTTTTTTGGTATAATTAATAATAATTCAAATTATTAAAACAAATATAATACCAACAGTTCGCTGACGTGAAACGCATGGAACGTACAAAAGTATAAGACGTGCCTGCTTGTCATCATTTCGCGAATACTGATGCAAGTGTTACTGGCCCTAATACCTCGTATAGATTGCGACTACATTACAATAAAATTTATATTTGGATTTGTGCTAGGGCTTGCCGTTGTCGATTAATATTATCGATTAAATATAAATCTACCTGAAATATATTATTCTTAAATTAATATTTGTGTTATTTTAAAATATTTTTTTTATCTGGGTTCTGTTATTTCGAGAACTTACATATCAACGTACAGCCCAATCTACTAAGGTGGTGAAAAAGGGGATGAAAGTTTGTAAGACGGTGGGCGAAGCCGTGGGCACTGCGCTCGTGTATATGATAATGGGTGTGTATATATATATATATATATATACCCGTTATTATATACCACTATTATGATTCCTAAATGACATTTGAATGATTCCTATTAGTAAACGTTCATATTTTGTTGTCCATTTTCTGATAATTAATAAAACATTAACAAATTTGATTTGGTGGGAATTAAGTTGTATCGATCAGAGAACTACGCATCTTACATTTATAATTATAGGTGCCTGATGAATATGTTCATGGAATAAAAGCCAAGCTATTATTTCAAGATTCCAGTTTAAAAGTAGTGCAGATCAAACATACCAACATAATTTAACTAACATGTTAACTAACTAACGTTTTGATGATATTTTTAATAGATGGTTAACATATGATTGTCAAATCATAAATACGGCACAGCTGCCGACTGCAATAGATTCCCTATTATTTTTTTAAAATCTTTTCCGTGTTTGTCGCACGCTCATAAATTTAGTCATGACGTCTTAATTTTCTAAAATCCCAGGTGCCCAGGAACCGTCACACGCTAGCAGACTGCATAAGAAAAATGCTTAAATATGTGTGATGCATTGAGATCATTCAGCCATCCGTTATATCGGTATCGCTTAAATTTAGTATTAGGCAAAAAAAAATTTGCTTTTATGTCAAATGTCACATGACATTTCGAACCGTGCAAAAACTGCCTTTGTGCAAATTTAGAAATACCGATACAATGAATGAAAACAGTCAGTTAATTTATTTTCATTAATTTTTTGTATTCTTTTCATTATGTAAAAGAAACCCAAAATCTTATATATATATATATATATATAAGATTTGGTTATATTAAAAACAACCCTGAGGAGATTAAGCCCTAATTTATTCTAATTTGTCAGTGGTCGTTTTTAGCGATCACCTCATTTATTTTGTCTCAAGGCATATTGTAACGTCAAGTTTTCTTACAATGTCTTCATTGCCTGTTCTCCGAGCAGTGCACGCCGAGTGCTAATATCGCTCAGAATATAATAACTACAATGTGTTGTAACGTTGTAACGTACGTTGTTTTAGTGTTAAGTGTATTTTTTTGACTGTGTGTGTTTACGATACGAGTGTAGTCGAGTTGAACTTACGAGACGGTTGTGAGTTAACGCTATATTTATAGATACAAGCGCCCACTAGTTTTACTAGCCTTTGCTGATTTTTTAAATTAACCTTTTGATTCCACTTTTGAAGGTTTATTAATAGCGGGGACTATTTCTTGCTTTGATTGTCGAGAATTTAAACACGAATCTAGTTCTTGTAATGTGAGTTTTTCTCAATTGAACGATTAGAGATGGATTTATAAGCAAGTATTTTATGGCTTCGAGTCTCAGTTAACATTATATTTACTGGCAGTGAAGTGTTATTGAAATACATCCCTGTTATTAATAAGGCAATTTATGTATTAGTATAGTAAGAGTGCATGTTCTGTATATCATTACTCACTGTTTTATGAGTATGTACCTATATATATATGTTATGATCACTGAATGTTTGTAGTTCAACGCCCGGTGGGATGTGTTCTTTGATGTTACCATATTTCGTAACTCGAATTATATGTTTTTTTTTATAATATTGGTAGTTGTTTTGGATTACGATGGCACGTGATACGTTCTATTTATTATCCGTTTCATACAGTGTAACGCGCCATCGCAAAATGAAACAACGTCCCATGCATTGCTCAATGACCACTAAGACGCGGTAAGAGAACGCGTAATATCTTGGTAAATTTAGTTTGGTAATAATATACACACTATACTTATTGGAGTCCCCTGGGCGTTTATTATACTGATAATATATTTTTAGAAATGTTTTGTGTGGTGAATAGATATTTCTCAATGAACATAGATGTAATTGTTTATTAGGTAACATGAGTAGTTGACGTCTCTTTTGACGATAATGCGCATTGAATAATGTGTAGTGTAGTGATCGTCTGCTCCATCATGCGGCAAACATCATGATTATTCTATTTATTACTAGATACAGTGCGCGGAGCGTCCGTTGCGTCGTGGTATCTTTCTGAATTCGCCTTACCTGGCGCATTGATACGCAAACGCACAATCATACTCATCTGTAGATACATCTATACATGTATGTATACCAAAGAAGTTATTGATTTGGAACCATTTAAGTCATCTTCGGATTAAATAAAAAAGAACAGTTCGTATGAAATATAATGTTTGTAAAGAGATAAGTGTTGTCAAATTATATACTTATATTAAAGGGCCACTCAGAACTCACTGGTTCACATTCTTTATTGAATATCAGTGGCGTGTTTAATATTTGTGTACAATAAACAATTATTTTATTTATATTCTCTTTTTAAACAATTATTATATATTTCGTTTAAGATTCACGATATGGCCTAATATTGTCTAGCATGCTGTGATTTCTAATTTGTACATTGAAGTTTATTTCTTTTATTTGAAAATTAGACTAGCCAACAGGCATACAGTTCACCTGACGTTAAGTGACTACTGCAGCCCATTACGACCGTAATCGACCGAACGTACCCATCGTTATATTCGACGTTGGTGTCAAGTGCGTTGCTACTCCTGTGGCCTCGTGTATCCTATGCGGCCCTGTGATGCCACCCCCTTCCAGATAAAACACAACTCATAATATCTTTATCACAGCAGAGATAAGTGTGATGGACTATCAACTCACTCTGGAGAACCCGGATAGATTTTACTGCTGGTAAAAGTTGATGATCATTGTCCATTTCCAACAGAATTTAAATTCTGAATTCTTTTAACATCATCTATCTTTTATCTTGTCTCACTTCCCGAAGGTTAACTGGCAGATAATGCTCTTAGCATTAAGTTCGCCTTTTGTCTTTTGTATATGTGTGTATACGGTACAGTAAATAATAAATAAATAAATAAATCTACTCGTTAATATCAATGTCCTGTTTCGGAACTATTTTAATTTAGTTTCCGAAAACGAAAATCACTTTTGGTTTCTTTTTTCCATATTTAATTTTAATGTTTTGTTAGCGTTTCTATTTATTTTATTTGCATTATACCATATTAAACAACGCGCAATCAACAATCACAACATATTTTAAATTATTTTGGCTGTAATATAAATACGTTGCCAATAAGATAATGGAATAATTTATGTTATTGTGATTTAGTTATTTTTAATGAGTTTGCAATAAAAATGAAAACGGCTTATCACAAGTGTTGGAAAGTCATCTTGCACAATTAAGCACAAATGGATGATATTTTTTTGACACAATATAAGATATACTTTTTTTGGTTTTGTTTGGTAATAATTATAGTTGCAAGTCAGCGTTTCTTATAACATATCTCTTTTTGGTAAAATATAAAACTAAGTACTCGTTTAGCTGTTATTTGAAGGCAGTAGTAATAGTAGAATTAGTTGTAGCATTAGTAGTAGTTAGTAGTAGTGGTAGTATCGGTTTAATCATTGTGTATCGGTAACAAACTATTAAATAACTATTTGTTTTATGCTCTATCTATTAAAGTGTTATATTGGTGAAATTTATAGAATTCTAGCTACATGGCTATTGCAATACGTGGCTATTGTTGCCAGTCTGATGTCGTTTCCAAAAGAAAACTATTATACCAATTTCAACAACAGCGCCATCTACTTTGTCTATCTAATCAAAACATATTTAATTTGCAATAAAACACTGCGTAACACAATAAAAATCTACCCTGTCTCAAGTTCAAGCTAGACAATTGTACGAAATTTCATTCGTATCAGTTCAGTGGTATCGGAGATCAGCGTGGACTAACGTCGTGTCAAGACATTTATATATAAAAATATTTTGGTACACCACTCAACTACAATTTGCATATCCTATCATATGGTTACGCACATTGTTTGACTTTGGCATGATTATTATAAAATAGATCGAAATAAATATTTGGACGCTAACCATCATGCGCTGCTGACTGATGTGTATGCTTATTGTGAGACTTGGGAGCACGCGGAAGCCTTTCGCTCTTCTATATGCCTATTCGCTCTGTTTAGACCCCTAAGAAGTGTTCGTGCCACAAATGGCACTTTAATACAGATCTTATATCTACAGATTCTAAGAAGTTTTTTTAATGTTATGAAGTACACGGGCATGCAGTCTATCTGATGGTAAGCTACTGCGGCCCATGACATCTGTCAGCATAAATGTGATGTTGCTTGTGAGGACAAAGATCGAACGCCTCGTGTTCGGCGTATGCTGGCTATCACATCCTTTCATCGAAACACAAATAGTGCGAACACTACTGTTTTACGGCACAAATAGGTGTGACGGTGATACCGACCCAGGCGAACATATTCATGTCCTGCCACCCATAATACATATTTATATTTATATTTATGTAAGCTTACACTACATCGTAAAGCATTTTGTATGCGTTTTTATATTTTTTCACGAGGGTTATTGCATCCTGATATTCAATACATATACAAAACTTCATCCAGAATAAATATACTGTCGGTTTACGGTTATAACTTATTATTATTATTAATTATATATGCACGTGTGAGGTATTACGTTTTTCATTGCTGGCCCTAAACTATTGCCTCTGTACTACTTTGAGAGATATTCGCAGTCATTCCCTGATAAGGCGAGATCGTCGGCGTGTAAATCATCTAATGCCTCCTCTCGCTCAGATGTAGTTCAAGCCGTAGTTGCAGCCTCCTGATTATTATTAAAATATATTTGTAAATGTGTAATTCCCGCGCTGTCTTCCTTAAATCTCGTCGTCACTGCGGTCTTCAGTAATGTCGCCGCATACCTTCAACCTGTTTGCTGCGATCGCTGTCATGTTGATAAGTGGATTTTTTTTAAATTCTGCAAGTTAGGCTGATTTCGTTTTCCGACTGGTCTACCTGGCAAGGAACGCTGCTCGTCTAAGCGAAGGGCGACTGCTTGTTACTTAGATTTATTTATTTCTATCATACTAATGGATGTTTGTGAAAAAGTAAGGTCGATTATTCGTCTTATTCTCAATAACATAGTCGTTTCAGTCAGACGAATACAAATCCAGATTTATGGGCAAACCGTGTGCGAACAATAAGTAGGTAGCACGGACATTGATGTAATATGCGTGCTGCAAGTATTATAAAATGTGTTATTAATTTATGAGTAGATTATGTATTAGTAGTTATTATAAATATGTATTATTAAACTCTTATTAATAAAACCGATGTTTGTAGTGATAATTGTGTAACTTGAAATATAATTTGTGTCAAAGGCGTAAACGCCATTTTGAAAAAATGTGTTTATTGGTCAGTCTGCTCTTGATATGTATTTCGATTTTAGAGGAAATGAGCATGTCAAAAAAGCATTCTTATGGTATAATGAAGACTTTCAATAAAAGTTGGTAACATTTAATGTTTTTTACTTTTTTTTATTCCCTTTCGTACCCCCATGCAGAATCATTGCAATATCATTGACTTCAATGGTGCACAACCGCGTTTTCTAATGGTTTAATGTGGTACACAAGTAATTTTATAGATTTATGTATAATAAATGTATGATCATAATTAAAGTACTCTGTACGTGGCTCCCCGAGGGGGAGAATTAAAATGTTATTTAAAGAACCAGTTGTGAGATACAAATAAATAGAATAAGAATTTAGGCGTGTGGCTTGAGTGAGTGCCGAGGAAGAACTGTCTGTGGTACGTCATTCCCGCTTATTTAGGATTGCAATGTGCTGATGCAGCGAACCTAGCATGCATTCGTGCATTTTAGGTTACTTCAACCCTGACAATCAGTACTATGTTATAAAATTAACGTGAATTATTACACAAATTTATCAGAGCGCACACAAATCAGCAGTGTGTCCACACCACATTGTTTTTTAGCTTTAAGATTAACTTTTAATTTTACTTCGCTAATCAAAGAATATGGATAGCAGTATGTATTAGACATATGATTTTAGCTCCGGTGGTTTGCTTAAACTATGGTTACAGTT
>DWIE01000990.1:0-12102 GCA_018248235.1 Choaspes benjaminii | reverse complement strand
TGAAGTAGCACACGGGCTTGCAGTCTACCTGCTGGTAAGTAGCTACTGCAGCCCATGACATCTGTAATCACAGATGAGGTGCTACCCTTGAGAACATGGATCGAACTCGTGTTCTGCGTATGCTTACACCGAATGGAAGAAAGGACAAAAGTTAAAAAAATTGTCCAGAGTTAATTAAAAATCTTTATCCGGGAATACAATAAATGTATCATGTATACTCGTACATAGTAATACTATGCTATGTTTGTGCTGGACAGTGAAAAAAGACCAGAAAAAAGAATTCTACGGAAACCTAAATATGGAGCTTTTACTAAATAGAAACGCTATTAAATTAAATTAAACATTAAACATATACAGAAGTCACATATGTTACATATACATAAGGAAGTCTTCGAGAATTGAAATTTACACTATGTTTAGTCAATTATCTTATTATTATTATTTTATTATTACATTATAAAAATGAGAATATATTGAAAAAATACATATTTTTAGTAACTACAAGAAAATGACTTTGCTGGCACAGCAATATTGCTATAATACTGGCACTGTAACGATTAGTAGAAGAATATAGCTCCGCCGGCTGGTTGCCTGCTGTAGCCAGGGTTGGTCTGCGAGGAGTGGACGCCAGAGTTCATGAGCTTTACGCTGAAGGGTGACTTGCGTTCCGTGATCCCGCCGCGCTTCATCGGATGCCCCTACACACACACATTTTATACTTTTTATAGAATTATAGGTGTCCATGTACCTACATACATAGCTATATAACGCAATACTCAAGGCGTTCGATTTTTAACTCCAAGAGTGGGTCCGCATCTGTGACTGTTTTGTTTCATACCGCGAACGTGCAAAATGTGGGATGAGCTTCCTCCCGAGGTTTTCCCTGCGTGTTATGACATGGGGTCCTTCAAACAAGGTGTAAAAAGAGTCCTTTAAGGCCGGCAACGCGTTGGCAACTTTCCTGATGTTGCAAATGTTCATAGGCGACGGTAATCAGTTACCATCCGGTGAGCCGTCTGCCTGTTTGCCCCCTTTGGAATATAAAAAAAAACTTCCTTAAATATGTCATGGGCTGCAAAAGCCATTTACCATCTGCTGGACTAAAAGCCTTTGTGTTACTTCATCTACCTTATCTACTACATCGCTTCTTCTACTTTAGCTGCGTCGTAAAGTAGGTACCAGTGGTGGTACTACTGTTTATTTATGTAAGGATGACAATCAACATAATTTTGAATGCCAGGTGTTCGAACTTGGTTCTCAGGATTTGTATGTCGATGTGTCAATGGCGGTGTTGGTGGTAGATGACGTAAGAAGATATTACGTTTGAATTTTGATTCAATTTTATTGGTAACGCATAATGCAAGTGTTTTAGTAAAGATTTAGTATCTAAAGTTTCCTACCTTCGAAGTAAATAACAAGTAACTTACTAAAGGTATAACAACGGGAGGTAGCTTGTCGTAAGTGTTCCGGAGGCGTCGCCACGTGTCACAACCGATGGTCTCCGGCTGCAGATATAGATCCTCCTTGTCTGCGAAGCGCTCCGTGGAGTGGTTGTATGTGGCCGCAAGAATTAAATCTAGGCTGTCGTCTGGTAAACTAGAAGGTACATTCAAAATAGACCGTGGTTAGGACTCACAAGTCTTGTTAGAAATCTTAGGTGTTATTAAATATTAGATTTTTGTTACGGCCACTTAGAAGCAAATAATAAATACATAAATATATAATATATTTTAATTTTAATAATTCAGCATTTGTGTATTATGAAGTAATACATAGGGTTGCGGTCTACCTGATGGTATGTGGCTACTGCAGCCCATGACATCTGTAATTACAGATTCAGTGCTACTCTTGACGTCATATTACGAACGCCTCGTGTTCTGTGTTCTGTATTCTGTATGTGCATTGTTTAATATACGACATGGCTTAATTAAAATTATGTTGAAGGATGTCAATATCATAGCTGCATGTGTCATGGGATTGATATATGTATGTATGTAAATTTCGAAAAAAAAATTCAAGTACATAAAAAGTATAGGGTATTTGAAAGATATAAATCAAGATTTCCTAATTTGTTTCTGCTTTCACATGCAGTTCTATCCAATAGTGTAATAAGCGAAATGATTAATAAATAGTGCTAAAACTTCTCTCTCTCTCTCATTCTCTCTCTGTAGTCACTCCCCCAATGCTGAGGATCGTGACTCCGACGAAGAAGCTCCTGCAGGGTTTTCGACCAACCAACGCGGTCAGTAGCTTGATGGAGCTACGTATAACGTTAGCTTCAGATGTTCCACTACCTGGTTCGTCCATCTTTTTGGGCTGCGTCCTACTAAAACTTAAGTACATTAAAAAAATATAAAACACTTACTACAATGGATGATAAAAGTTTAATTTCCTGACGCTGGCCAGCGTGTGATGGGAGAACAGTCTCGAGCCGGCAGGGACGCCGTGTTTCTCTTTAGTTGACAACACTATCTCCTTCGTGAGCTCGCCCTCCTTCCGCAAATCCGGCAAAAGCTTTTTATTTCTAACTTGTTTAATTCCAGTCATTGTACTAACGAAATTTTACTCTACTTTTAAACTGAACAACGCGATTTTTACATAACCTAAATACGGGTAAACACCGGCTGACTGGTGTGTCAACAAACAACAGATCATAGCAACCACGTTTATTACAAATTTAGGGGTTGGGACTCCCCTAATATAGTATGCTTTAGCCGTAAAATATTTGAATGTTCACCTTGTGGCTTCAATAATTAACGCCTATATTTTAATGTTGTTTTAGGGTTTTGCGAATGCTTTAATTTATTGTCCTTTTTCAATTCAGAGGAAAAATATGGAAATATTTATAATGCGAGTCACAAAATCTTTTTAAATCCCAGTAATTTGAACATTATTTTATCATAAGCTATTCTGTAAACTAGATACCCTATTAACGGTGTAGCGTTCTATTTACCAAGTCATTTTGCCAATGTAATGTTCGTGAGTGTGACTAATTATATTTGTCACCAATATAAGCAAATATGGATGCGGCAATAAAGTATTTTATAATATTATTTAGTGCTTTGGTCGCGGCTTCTCTCGAGTTATAGTTAGCACATAGCCCACGGCATCGCTCGCGGCATAAATCTTTCATCCCCCTTTTCACCACCTTAGGGATTGAATATCCAAAAATCCTTCCTTAGTGCTCACCTACAGTGTAAAACGAACCCGCATGCATTTTCATGGTCCCAGCCCCAGTAGTATGGGCTGTGCGTTAATATGTCAGTCAGTCAGTTATCCTTTTATATATAGATAGAAGATAGATACTATTATAAATCTGTAGTTAAATGAATATGATGAAATATTGAAAACACTATTCAAGTATATTCATGACGTAGCTCAAATATTAACGAAACTAGTTGTGCTTGCGACTTCTCCCGCGCTATACAATGACAATGTACAGCTTATGACCATTCTGAATGCCCATTCTGTGTATTCTTGAAAGCGATATTGATATCGGAAATTGCCGCTGACATCTAAACTTACAAACTTTATTTCTCTCTAATATTAGTACTGGTAAATAAATTGATTTACTAGATATTTCAATTCCTTTTTAAAAGGTAGGTACAGACTGTTTTAACGGGCGTGTAACCGGCATTACGCGATAACTTCATCGCCTTACCGTAATTGATAACCGTCATCAATGGACATTAGCAACACGGATCTATAAATAATGAAACAGTTATATCATTCCATATAGTTATACCATACATTAAAATGTAGGTTTATACCTAACGAGCGCAGTGCCCACGGCTTCGCCCGCGTCGTACAGACTTTCATCCCCCTTTTCACCACCTTAGTGGTTGAATTTCCAAAAATCCTTCCTTAGTGCTCGCCTACACTATAAAAAGGATCGACATGCAAATTTTCAAGGTCCTAGACCCAGTAGTTTGTGCTGTACGTTGATATGTCAGCCAGTCAGTTCTTCCTTTATATAAATAGATAGAATAGATTATGAATTTTTATGTCATTAACTTCTATGGAAGATAAGTGCGTTCTGTTTATTTTGGTTAATAACTTATAATAAAGTTAAAGGTTTGATAAGGTCAAAGATCAAGAATGGAACAATAATATATATTGATAGATAGTCAGAAGAATGGTATGAACAAATTTTCTTTTGAGTAGTGATAATATAAGTTTATTTTCAAAGAAAGAACTAACGTGTGAAAAATGCAGTTGTTTAAATTATGAATAAGATGTAGGTATCCGTACCTAAGTTCTAGCAACTTATTGAACATGGTCTATATTCGGACTTGGTGAATTTCCTTTAGGTTTAAGATCTTTGACGATAGTGAGAATGACAATTCCTATGTTACTGAAATTGTACATACGTAAAAAGTAAAAAGTTTGTATTAATTAAGACTTAAGGATATTATTATACTAGCGATAACCTAAGAATGACAACAGAATTGGAAATTGTATGTCGCCGCCGGTTAGAGTTATCCATTATCAGAATTGGTTAAGCGTAGCCGATTAGCCGCTGTCAAACACACTGGCATTTCACTGAAATTAATTTGAATTCGTTTTACGATAGCACCAACTTGGATATTCATACTTTTGAAACGTTGAATTATGATATCTTGCAAAACAAAGAATTTTCACCTTTTTAACAGCCAGAATACTAAAAAACTGAGTGAGTGTTCATAACTTTTTTGTTTCATTTTTTGCTTTTACTTGACTTCTTAGAAAACGGTAATAAAATGGACGCTACGTCATTTTGGTTGTTTTGACAATAGTCAATTTCTTACGAATTCCTTTTGTGAAGGTCCACGGTTCAACTCTCACACAAAAGTTACGAAAGGTTAGGATTGTTTCCAAAACGTGATGTTTAAACAATACCGTGCTTTTTTACATATTTTCAGTGTCGTGTAAGTAATCAGATATATCATTATTATTTAGGAATCTTAAATAAAAGTCATGTATTAATCATTAAGCAATTAATATCGAAGAATATTGTATAGGGGTTATGTATGACCGCACTCGTATAATCACAACAGTTTAGTGCTTACCACATAAGAATTCTTATCCGGGTGTATTATAAGTACCACGTCACTACCATCGTACACCACCAAGACGTAATTATACCGTACGTACCACCAAAACCTCATTAATAAACGTGTACGTAAAAGTCTCTGATCATTTTATAAATAAACGTTTCATACTTTTTTAAATAAGCAACCTCGCTATTACCATACCTCCAGCCAGTTCTGCCTTCAAGTACCTGATTAAAATGATAAATGATGATAATTTTATTATCGATGTGGGCGTAAAATACGTTATATTTACTTTCCGGTAATCTATTTTGGGATGGCAAATTTTAACCAGCAACCTTTATTTACACGTGGGTGTAGAATATTTATATATTCTCATAGCTTGAAATAATGCTTGTTAATTAAGCAGCGTTTTACCTGAAATAAAACGCATATTAAAATACTTACCTAACTAGAAGCTTTACCTTGAGATAGCACTTCCGTTTCCCGCCGATTTATCCAGTTTTCGTACTTTTTACCCCATATTTCCGGCACAGTGGTGCCACCTAGCGGCTTAATCATAAAGTTGACTTCATGTCAGACGAGATGATGTTTAATCATTGGCTCAATATGGACACCGGGCAGGATTAAAGTGTAAAGCTTCTAGTTAGGTAAGTATTTTAATATGCGTTTTATTTCAGGTAAAACGCTGCTATTAAACTACTTGACCGTCACTAGAAGCTTTACCTTGAGACCTGTTTGTTGTCGCCTGGTGGCCCCACTTGCCATGGAAGCGCCAATGTGACCATTAAAACAAAGTTCTCTTTTAAAAACAAAGTATTTAATTCTAAAATCAAATGCAATTTTTAACCAAAATTACTTCTGAAAATTAACATTAATTATAACAATTCTTTAATTAAATATCTTATTGTATAGGATCAAAAAATCGAGTAACACTATCTGACTGTTTAGGTAGAATAACTTCTCGTTTGTAATAGCGATGAAACGTATCAGCTGATCGCCAGTTTCCTCGGGACAGAATATCATCTAGGTTATGATTATTCCACCAATTTTTGGATGCTACGGCTGAACGTATACTTCCTGGTGCAGCCTCAATATCTGCCTCTTTAAACAAAGTTTTAATCCAACCTGCTATAACTGTGCGTGAAGCAGGTTTTGGTGTACCTCTTACTGTAACAAATAAATTAAACACTTTAGCTGAAATACGTCTGTCATTCAGTTGTGTTACTGTTTTATTTATCCAAAATAATGGATTCAGATTTATATTTTCATTATTCGGAAGAAACTTCCACCCAGATTGTCTATACGAATTGTTGTCAGTCTTTGAACCAAACGCAGGCCATAGAATAATACTGTCATTAGATGTAATGTAGTGATTGTCATCTGTTCTAAGCAAAGTTAGGTCATGTATGCGACGACCTGAGCAAAGTAGCAGCAGCATAGCAGTATGACGCGAAATTTGAAATAAATTATTGGTATCTACTTTATATGTAGCTAAAAATGAAGCGAATTTATCTACATCCCATATAGGAGGCTTTGAGCGTAAAAACTTCGGATTTTTTAATGAAATTGATTTTAAAACATGCTGCACAATAACATGAGAACTTAACTTACTTGAATTATCTGGGTTACATAAAGTCGATATGACAGATTTGTGCAAAAGGATTGTGTTGTACGATAGCTTTTCTCTTAAATACAGATCACAAAGAAATCTAGCCAACTGAGGACCCGAGGGATTGCTGGCATCAACATTTTTCTTTTTAGACCATGACAACCAACGGTTCCAAGCAGCGTTATAGGTTTTTATCGTAGATTTTCGCCAGGAACTCTTAAGCAGAGAAAGTTGTTCAGATTCCCATGTCTTTACCGCCGTGGACCACCCCCACATTTCCAAACTTGTAGAGTCATGTCCTCTACTCTCGGAGGTGGACATCCAGTGACTGTATCGATCAGGTGATTTTGGAGGTTCTTCAATGTTAGAGGTGCTACAAGCGCTCTTGCTCTGAGATCTGCTCGCCAATATACTTTCTTCCACCGTGGAGCGACTACCAGAAATATTCCTGTCGACTGATTTAGATGAGTCAGGACCTTGGGAAGAAGAAAGGGTGGTGGAAATACCCATGCTAACGGGAAGTTCCAAGGAATACTGAAGGCGTCGTGAAACAGGGCTTTCGAGTCTCTCAGGTCTCGAGATACATAGTTGTTTATCACATGTGCTGTGCTCGAGGCAAACAAGTCTATCATGGGAGTTCCTAACCTCGCGAATACCTTTTCCAAGCACTTCGATAGAAGATGCCACTCGGGTGGTCGTCGGTGACGAGACAAGTGATCGGCATGACTGTTGTATCTCCCTGGAAGGTGATGAATGTGAAAGTGTATGTGATATTGGTCTATCAGATTTAGGATCTGATATGTTGTTTCTACCAAATGAAGAGATTTCGTTCCTCCTTCGTTTCGTAGATAAGCGACTGCAGTCCGACTGTCGCTCTGAATTAAAATGGAACTGTTCCTTAAAGAGTACGCGTGCCTTTGAAGTGGTTTTAGAATGGCCAACATCTCCTTTTGATTTCCATGCAGGGCCTTCTCTTCCTTCGACCAATGACCGGAGAGAGTCATGCTGTTTAACACGGCTCCCCAGGCTTGGTCCGATGCGTCTGTCGTTAGATAGTTCTTTGGCGGAAGGTAATGTATAGGTGTTGAAAGGTGACAACTGCAGATCCACCACAGTAATTCCTTCCTGACTTCCTGAGGAAGAGGATAAATTCTGCGCGACATCTCTGGCAGCGAATTTTTGTAAATGAGTAGCTGTCGGTGATTCAGCCTGCCGCGTGGCACGACAAAGCTGGCAAAATTTATGAGGCCAATTAATTTCTGCAACGTATGTACAGTTGCTATTCCTTGATCTAGAACCTGATTTACTTTTAAAATTATTTTTGATATCTTTTCTTTTGGTAGTGTTTTTCGATTGTTCCAAGTATCCCACAGTATTCCTAAGTAGACTATCCTCCGCCGTGGACACAGAGTTGTCTTGTCGAAATTGATTTTCCAGCCGAGGTATTGCAGTGTCTCTACAGTAACTGCAACGTGATTCCGCAGTGTGTCGGAGTTTTGATGCACAATTAGAAAATCGTCGAGGTAAACTACGATTCTCATATTCCATTTGTCTCGTAAGAGACGAGCTACCCAATTTGTTAACATGGAGAACGTTTTTGGAGCAGTGCTGAGGCCGAATGGCAGGCAAGTCATCTCCAACAGCTGTCCATCGTAAACAAGACGAAGAAAGCGTCTGTGAGAGTCTGCTATTTTTAGGTGAAAGTATGCCTGTGACAGGTCGACTTTGCACATCCAGTCCTGCGGCTGAAGGAAGTCTGGTATGCGATGCATGTTTATCAATCGGAACGGCTCTGATACGACATAATTGTTTAAATTTTTGAGGTTGAATATTGGTCGCGTTGCTCCGTCTGCTTTTGGGACCAAAAATAGTGGAGAGATGAAGCTCGGTGACAGCGGCACTGGTTTCACGATTCCTTGCACCTGCATCTTTCTTACTGCTGCAGACATTTTCTTTGAAATTGGAGTTTGAAAGATACAGTTGGCACTGTTTGGGCAAAATAGCGGCGGTTTCTGAATGAATGGGATGCGATAACCTTGAATTAGTTTTAAAATTATATCCGGTGCTCCCATTTTCTTCCACATACTCCGATAGTTGGTCAATTGCCCTGCTTGAAACTGCCTCCAGTCAGGACCTATATTTGGGTCTCTCTTTTGCGAAATTGACTGAATGTTTATGTCCTCTGGTATTACCACGTTGAGGCCGCGAGCCTCGACTGCGAAATGAACCTCTTGTATTCGAAACAGCTTGTTCACCTTTATGATTCAGGTGTTGAACTCTATTAGAGTTTGCATTAGAATATTGATAACCACCCCGCGAGGGTGGATTGTGAGAAGCGTGTCGTGGCGCTTCTTGTGTAAAATGTTGAGTTCCACGCGATGGAACTGTTGCTAAATGAGCGCCTTGCCCCCGCGAGGGGCGGCGATATGAGTGATCGTAACGCCTGGAAGAAAAGTCCTCAGACTTCAATGGCCAAAATGTTTTACGAACACCACCGGCTTTTTCAAGTATAGCTGTAAAAGGCTTAGGATCAAAGAGATGCGTAGATGTGGGTGGTATTTTATTCAAAGAAGATTTTACTAAGGGATCTCTGACCTGGTTAGTAATCTTTTCTCTACGCATTTCGATACATTCTGCTCGGTGCCCACACACTAATTGTAAAAGGTCTGATGAAATTTTGTGAAAGTTACCCTTCAAAAATATTTCTTCAATTTTTGTATTTAAATTTTCTACATCTATATTTGTATCCATAGCCCACGAAAGAATATTACGAATACCGTCTTGAATTGACTCTTTCTGTTTTAGAATGCAATAAGTAATAGCTGCATAAGTTTTATCAGAATACGCCAAGTGACGTAAGGTGTCATATGTTTTTACCTCGTCGTTTGTTTCTAATTCAATGAATCCTGGAGTATGATTGTATAACTTTTGCGTGTCAGCGTATCTAATATCAGACCAGGACGGAGCATCAAAATGCTGTACGTCTTGCAGCATTTTTAAAAAGTTATCTGGAGTTTTAGGAACAGATGGTTCCTTTAACTTAGTCTCGATATCAAAAGTAAAATCAAAATTTGAATGAGGGCATTCTGAGCGAGGATCACTGCAGCCAGTAACATCATTTTCATGACCATAAAGGTCTCCACTAACGTCAGACAAAATTGACACTTCCTCATTCACATTAGTATCGTAGGTATTTGACTTCGAAAATTGTTTGCGTAACTCGCCCATTTCCTTAAAAAGTTTGTCCATCATTCGTTTAGAATATCGAGTCCGCTTTTTATGGCGGCGTCGTGTTCGTCTTTGCTTAGAGCATGATGATGAGGAACTCCCAGAGCTCGAGCTGCTACTAGATGAAGAATTAGATCGAGTTCGCTTACGCGTCATTCCACTAGGGCCAGCTATTGCTTGGGGTTGCTGTGTAGTTTCCATTTCTAAAAATAAGCTTACAACTACATACGAAAAACTGGAAATTCAATCTAATATTAGATGTACAATTTTGCAGAATTGTATTGTCAATATTAAACTATTTGTTAAAGAACTTCTAATGGAAATTTTATTGATAAAAAATCTTTTACAATAAATTAAATTAAATTACTGTCGAGCAACTCGAACGGAAAAACCGTTAAATGAAATCATGTCCAATTCTTCTTTGTTGAGTATAAATTCAAAATATGTACTTACAGATATCCTGGTACGTAGTAACACTTTTCTCACAATTTATTTTAAATTCTCACCACTTAATGCTGAACGATCGCGTTCTGCTTACGAGTTGCTCCGACGGGAACGAAAACGCCAATGATTAAACATCATCTCGTCTGACATGAAGTCAACTTTATGATTAAGCCGCTAGGTGGCACCACTGTGCCGGAAATATGGGGTAAAAAGTACGAAAACTGGATAAATCGGCGGGAAACGGAAGTGCTATCTCAAGGTAAAGCTTCTAGTGACGGTCAAGTAGTTTAATCTATAAATATAAAAGGATAACTGACTGACTGACATATCATACATACATAAATTTGCACATGGATTCCTTTTAATTCCTAGAGTATAAGCTCTAGGTGAGCACTAAGGTGGTGAAAATGGGGATAAAAGTTTGTGTAACGCGAGCGAAGCTTGTGTATTATAAGCGAGTTGGCACTTCCGTGCCTTCCGGACTGAAACAACCTTTTTTTATAGTATGAAGGGGGCAAACAGGCGGACGGCTCACCTGAAGGTAACTGATTACCATCACATATGGACATTTGCAAAATTCGGGTAGTTGCTGATGCGTTGTCGGCTTTGAAAGACTCTTTTTACACCTCGTTTGAAGAACCCCATAGCACGCAGTGAAAACTGTGATGACATAACACCAGGTGATATCATGCCTGTTTCCATCATACTGTCATTTTGTTAAAAAACCGGCAGGTTTATTGAGTGTTGCCTATTGGTTGGTTACATTTAGAAAAAGCGAGTAAAATTTCAGTAGCTGTACCAGTTCACTGATTACCTTTATTAAGCATAAGCACGTGATTAAACTATTCGTATCAGATGTAGAAATGCGTTATGTATGCGTATTTAACGTGGTTAATAAGGGAATCGCGTGGCTCGCGTCTCACAATCAAATCGCCATTTTGTTTCCACACAAGTGGGGCACTCATGCCCATACAGCCTTGCGTGTTCGTTATCAATGCTTAAACTGTTTCAGAAAATGTACGTGAAAACGTTATTACTTATCAACAGTTTAAAGATCTTTTTGTATTAAAAAATCAATTCTTTTGGTAAACAAATACAAATATCTCTATCGGTCGTGGAATCTATTCATTTTCGCCCGGGTGAGTACCACCATCGCACTTAATTCTGCTCTGAAATTGCTGTTATGAGTTGTGTTTCTGCTTGAAGGGTGTAGCAGATAGCACACGCAGAATACATGAGGCGACCAACTTAGACCTCACGGGTAATTCTCACTTGTTACCGACTTCGCACATAACAATGAGCCTTTTTTAGTCTGTTACGGTTGTTTGGGGGTATTTTGTCAGGTTGTACGGTGCAGTGGTCACTTAATATCAGGTGTACTGCATGCCCGTTTGGTACTCTAATTTCCATAAAAAATCTTGTTCAGCAATTTATGATTATTTACGGAGTACTTTTCGGTACTCCAATATAAAATGATACAGAACAATTAGAAATAAAAGAAGAAAAAAAGAAGATACATTTATTTATAATTGATGTACAATATAATGTGGTAATCGGTTAAGTCAACAAGTTGTCGATCGATTGGTTTTTGTGACAACGTTGCATTAGACTGTGGGCGTATTATATTATTTTCGTTGTTTCATATTTAACAGCAACGTATGTCACCTGGTGAAGCTACAGTAATTTTTTCATCTATTTTATATATTAATACGTGAAGCGTAAACTTTGTACCCCTTTTTATAAAAATAGGGGTGTGAACTTTGGCCCAGTGAAAGTTCATATGGAGAA
>DWIE01000989.1:0-12106 GCA_018248235.1 Choaspes benjaminii | reverse complement strand
CCTTGAGGACACAGATCAACGCGTCGTCTTCTGTGTATGCTGGCTATCACACTACCGTTCCACGGCACAAATAGGTGTGACGTACGCAGAACATGAGACTTTCTATCTATGTTCTCAAGAGTAGCACCGCATCTGTGGTTACATATATGCAGAACTGCAGTAGCTACTTACAATCAGGTAGAACGCAATCATATGTGCTACTTCATAACATAAAAAGGGGGGAGACAGGTAAAGGAGAGTAATCAATGTAGCTGTGTGTGTACGGACGCGAGGAGATATGGATATGGAGTGTGGGGGGGCGGGGGGGGGGAGGGGAGGGGGTCTACCTGGGCTTGGCGAGCGCGGAGAGCGGCGCGCGCAGGTCGGTGCACTCCTTGATGGCGCGGTCGCGCTCCGCCAGCGCGCACTCGATCTCGCGCCGTAGGCTCTCCGCCTGATGGTGCATACACATGTTTGCATCGATTGATGATTTTGACAGTATGTCACATTGTGAGTGGTATATATGTAATGAATTTTGATTCTGAAATTGACTTGTGTGTATCTTTTACACACACAAACACACATAATTTTTCTCTTTTAAGTCCCCTGTACAGGCCAGCCCCGTACAGTTGGTATTGTGTGCATTCTACGCCTCATATGGCGATTTACTTGGGTCCGGAATCACTCAGTGAACAGTTCGCATTGTAACGCCACAGTGGCCGGGTCGCGCGTGCTCCTATCAATCTATCATCTATCATATACCTTAATTAAGCAATTCATTGTAATTCTATCAATATATGTTTTATTCTCTATAACCTCGGACTATCAATCATCATGTCTATCAACAAAATACCATACACGACCCCTCTCAGCCCGTACGTCCCCTTTAATACCCCCTATCTTCACATACATCACATCCATCAGAATAGTCTGGTCTTGATCCAGTTGAACACAATTCTACAACACACTACCGATTTTTTTTTTTAAATGAAAATGAGAGTAGCAAACGGGCATGCAGTTCACCTGATGTTGAGTGATTACTGCAGCCCGTGACAACTAGAACTATGTATAATGCGTATAAAGACAGGTACCTGCAGCGCCGTGGCGCGCTGCTCGTCGCGCGAGGCCTGCAGCGCCGCCTCCAGGGCGGCCACCCGCTTCAGCGCAGCCTGCAGGTCGTCCGCCAGCTTCTCCATCTCCTTGTGCACTGTATCCCTGCTCACACATTTCATTATTTTTTATTTTATATTATTTATTTCTTTATTTAAGGCTTTCTAACAACAAATTCACATAATTTTTCCATATAATATTATGCTGTTGTTTATAAATACTTCAACTATAACCAACTTCACAAGTTAATTTTTTCCTCCAAGGTAATTTTTAATTATTTCTATTAATAAACTGTCATCTATATATACTACTAAGACTAAGACCGTGCATACTCGTTCCTTTTACGGTGTAGGTGAGCACTAAGGAAGGCTTTTTGGAAATTTAAAATCTAAGATGGTGAAATGGGGGGTGACAGTTTGTATGACGCGAGCGAAGCCGCGGGAAAACGCTCGTCATTCATAAAATATTTCTTCATTCAATTGTTTTAAAAAATGGCACCTTGTTTTTATAACATAGCCAGCTACCCGGCCACGCTTTGCTGTGGCTCAGTTTGGCTGAATGGGAAAGAAAGAAAAGTATTATACCAATATCGACAACCACATTGGGCCAGCTATTATTCAATGCAATTAAGCAAGATACATATACGGTAAAGCCTAAAAAAGTATATAGTATCAAATGTAGCCGGAATCCCAAAAGAATCTACATATTCTATGGTAGTCACTACCTTTTTCTATAGTTTTTTATTACAACATGGATTCATACAGCAAATCTTTTGCATGTTGATAAAAACATACGTGTTTTGTTGTTACTTCTGTTGTGAAATAGCTCTTACGAGATGTTTCACCTTGAAGGGCGTGACGGCCGGAAAGCACAGGACACTTGAGACGATAATCTTAGTCTTCAGAAGCAGCAACGCGCTTGTGATCACGTCAAACAAAACGATGGGTCTGTTATAAGCCTACGGTCATCACGGGCCGCAGTGGTCACTCGACACCAGCATCAGCTGAAGTCCACGGCCGTCGGACAACACAAAGGGGTCTCACCGCTCGCTCATGATGAGCGTGTACTCGGCCATGGCGGCGTTCCGCTCGTCGGTGAGGCGCTTGACGTCGGCCCGCTCGCGCACGCCGCCCTCCCACTGGCGCAGCACGCCCGCCACCTGCTGCTCCAGCGCCACGCGCTCGCGCACCTGCACGCACGCACGCACGCGCACGCACGCACGCACGCACACACGCACACGGTCAAACAAGTGAATACATACATCCCTACAGTTTCAAATATAACGGATACTCACTATATATTTTTCAACAATATTTATACCTACTTACATGGATCATAGCCACGTCGAAACTGACCAGATAATGATTCGCAGTGACGATGATCGATCTCGAAGCGTTCGATCTATGTCCTCAAGAGTAGAACCGCATCTGTGATTACAGATGCCATAGGCTGCAGTAGATACTTTCCATCAGGATTGCAAGCAAGTGTGCTACTTCATAACATAATCTGTCGAGTCAAACGCCCGCGACCTTATTAGGTCATTGGAAAGTAGATCTTAAGTACCCGTTTCATTCAAAATGTCTGATATCTGTCATGATAAAAGTTTAAAACGCAACTGAAATCATGAGACAAAACCGTTTCCAAGTGTAAGGTTAACTACACACTAAATGTTCCGTTGAACAACTGTAACGGTAAAAGCAGACTCACGACAGCGTTCCTCTCCTGCGTGAGCTCGTGGCACTGGCTCTTGAAGCGGGCGCTCTCCTCCTGCACCAGCCGCAGCTTCTCCAGCGTCGCGTTGTGGCTCTCGATCAGGTCGTCGTACCTGAGTGTGAGAGACTTTACGATTAATTCACAACTATGTGACGTACCAAAGAAATGTATGACAAATAAGAGTTTGACGACCTGCGTGGCGCAGACGGTGATGAGCAGGTTTACGAAACGTGTGTTCGCGGGGTGGATTCCCGCGACGAGACGAATTTTTCTAATTTGTTTCGTGTCTGGAATAGCCTAACTGGTGGTAGAACATGAATGTGTTCAACTGGATCGGTACCACCGACACACCTATTTGTACCGAGAAACTGAGTTCGCACTACTTGTATTTCTGTTTAAGGGTACGTATTCCACTTGCTTTTCGCTTGAAAAACTCGTATATTACAGCGGCATTGTAATGTGACATTCAAAAGTACTAAAACAGACCATCTATTTCAGATAAATTAATTTGAGTTGGACTTAAACCGTGCGTTACACACCTCTTCTGGACACAGTCGAACTCTTCCTTCAGGGCTTCGTACTTCCTCCGCGCGTGCACCAGCGCGTCCGAGCCCTCCGGCGTGCTGCCCTGCTGGAAATGCTGGACCTCCCTCTCTAGCCTGCAATTACACTAAACCTTTAAACATTGTTTGGTTAACACGATGATGATATACACCTGTTTGTGCCGTGAACCAGTAGCATGTGCACTATTTGTGTTTCGGTGTAAGGGTGTATCAGCCAGTCACTTGCAGACCATGAGGCGTGCGATCTATGTTCTCAGGAGATGTTATGGGCTGCAGTAGTCACTTCCCTCCCATCAGGTGAACTATAAGGTGTGCTGCTATATAAAATAAATTAAAAAAAAAACAAAACAAAAATGCCTGGAGTACCAAGGAGTTATTCGTTAAAAGCTAATAGCTACATCATTTATTTGATCTAGCGTTCCGATAAAAAAAACTGAATGTTGTAATGAGTACCCCTCTTGGTCTTAAAGTATTTATAACTATATATATTACGAAACATTCGTACAAAGGACATAAGAAAATTTATGTTACCGTTAGAGAAATATAACCAAAGTATTTATGACCCAGGCATAACTAAACTATATATATAAAACGTTAACTGACTGACATATCAACGCATAGCCAAAACTACTGGGGCTACGAATGTAAATAATTGCATACAAGTTCCTTTTTCAACGTAGGTGAGCACTAACGAAGGATTTTTGGAAATTCCACCCCTAAAGTGGTAAAAAAGGGGATAAAAGTTTAATTGACGCGAGCGAATCCGCGGGGAATGCGCTCGTGTACCTTTATAACTCCATATAATATAATATTATAATATCATCGAAACATAATAATATCGATTCAATGGGTACGTTGAAATTCATATTATAACGGTGTAAGCTCAGTTTACCGACCGAAATGTCAATTTGCATCACAAGCAGCACTTGCATTAATCATCGGTATAGTTAATACTACAGTTCCAAATGAACTCCCAATAAAAGTACTTACAAATATCAGACGACGAAATCATTGGTAGAATAGCATTCAAGAATTCCGTGGAATGTGCCACTAACAAACCTTCACGGGGCTTGAATTTAAAGTTCTTTATATGGCGATAGAGAGTAGCGAATAAGAGGCTCCTATAAGGGTGTTAGAGATAAACAAACGGCGATCTCCCACAGTATTATCTGCTCCTTTTATGTACAGAACACGCAGTAAATGCATAAGCGAGAGCGGCCTTGCTGCCGCTGACGCAAACAGCTTGCAGATGACTTAAATTGTATGCACACGACTTGCGAAACAACCGCGAGTGACGTCCGTAGAACCAGCCCAATGGCATTCACAGAGATCTGCAAAAAAAACCGTTTGCCATGTCTTAGGATCATCTTCAGCTCCGTTGCCGCATAGAGGAGACATCCGATAACTTGCTTTTGTCACGCAATTAAGAGTTCAGATGAATAGTGACACTTTATATTGTAAGTATTAGTTTACGGGATCCTGTGAGATGGTTTCATCATAAAGCCTTATAAGTCTACATGAATCGTAGAATAAGATTTCGGGTTTTTTGCTGTCCTGTGAAACGTTAAAAATTACGTATAATATTACTATAATATCTGTATTTCGAAATGAATAATAATATTTAAAAAAATTTACTATTCTAAATAATAAATACAACTTGAATATGAAGGTATAGTCCTGATTGACGATTCACGTTACTTCGTGATCGGCGATCGTATAAAATCAGACATATATGAAGGGTACAGGAAAAGAAGGGCTCATTGATTTTTTTTTCATGTTAATTTATGACAGACTTAAAAAATTCGTTAATAAATAAATAAATAAATAAATGAATAAACAAAGTTAATATTTTAACCAACACTACACAAAAAGACTACCTACAGATAATATTGTAAATGAATCTTATGATAAAAAACCCCGATACAAACATATTAAAACCTTATTGTGGTAATTGTGGTTGAGCCTCTTCTTGTCCTGTTTACTTCATATATTTAATATCCAAAAATCACGAATTCTAAAGGGTAATATTATGAAAAGGTAGGATAATGTTATTCAAAACTGTCCTTTAATATCGGGAGCAACCATAATTTGGAACTACATTATTCACAGGCACGTAAAATTGATCACCATAAATTCAGAGTCATGACCAGCGGTTCTTTATCGAAATAAACTGTGTCGCATCGTAGTGAAGGAGGCCGTGTCTGATGGTTAATTCATCTCTGTTGTGGTCTCTCGTTCAAATATCGATAATATTTTCAACCGCAGCCTGTTATGATGCCGTTATGTGTTTGGTAAAATTACATAAAACAGCTGTGTCATGTACAACGGGCGTCAATCCTAATTTTCACAAGAATTCTGACATACATTTCTTAACATTTGAATCTAAAACCACATATATTAATGAGTAAATAAACATGTAACTTTGTTATTAACTAGAAAAACAATATTCCTCTACAATTGAACCTCATCTTTTGCATTATATAATACCTACCTATACTAGTTGTGGCCTGCAGTTTCGCCGTTTGAAATTATATTTTATTTTCAATCACTACACGTGCATGCGAGACGAACTTCGAAAAATGAACTTATTTCAATATTTAAAACACATTTAAATAAAACAAACATTTAATTTGATCCCCAGCTTATGTATTACATCACTGAAAAACATGTCCGAAACAGTTGCCTGTATAAAAGAATATCCATTTGAGCCTACATAATCCAGCTACCCAATGTCCCTAATTGGTGTTGGTCATTGCACTCGGCACTTAAACGCCTGCGTAAGCCAATGTCACGTTCGAAATCAGTTCCTACTTTGCGGCTCGGTGACGTGTGCGGGCTGCTACATGCCGATTTCGTCTCTCTCCAGCCATTCATCCATACATAACGTCGTGTTTAACAAGAATTCCGGATGCGTAATAGTGTTTTCACATTATCCGAACCCGATATGGATACTGACGGCAGATTCGTTAGCGTAACACATACAATTATAGCTAACAAGATTATATTATGTGTAGTCCTTAAGCCGTTCGAACTTGACGCTCAAGAGTAGCACCGGACCAGTGACGAACCGCGGTCACAGATGTTCTAAGTTGGTGGAGTTTTATTCTGTATTTTTTTTAAGATAAGTGCTATCGACACTACTGACCTTTACAACGTCACCTATTTTATGGCGTGCTAAGTGCTCAGCCAGGGAGTCTTGAGCAATGGAAGTTAAATATTATGAATGCGAGAATGCATTAAAAGTAGGGATAGAGGCATAGCCTAAGGGCCCCTGTCTGAGTAGCTCGGGAATTACTATCAAGTTCATGCATACTCGTCACTTTAAAAATACATAATTTGCCGGTTAAATTCATTACAGCAATTAAAAAAAAAATCAGGTTAGACTAACTTGGCACAATAGTTAGACCTTAAATGTACAAGGATAGTCCAACTTATTCGTATGTCTTTACACTGCATCCAAGGTTAATTGGGCCCAGTCCCCAGTCGACATCACGCTAAAATACACCAACGCGAACTAAGTAACTTTATGACAAATATATAATACCGATGACCGATCCAGACAACTTTCCAAATTAACTCGATAAAATCAGTTATCGATCGAGCATGTGAAAACGCACTAAAACACTGGCATTTCAACGGTAACTGCTCTTGTCTGGAGAAATGTCTCGAGTGCGGTAAGAGCGTCGTGCTCTGAGAGAAATTGATCGTCGACGTCAGTTGGGTATATACTCGTACTTCGGTAGGACCTTATGTCGTTTTCTACAGCTTTTATTTTGTTCTTCCAAAACGATCCTTCAGTCCTTAACTTCGTCTTTAAACCTTTTTGTTATTAGACCTATAAAACAATTTTTGTTACTCCTTAAGTGTTAACGATTTATTTAATGTAAATAGCTATGCATTCCATCGTCATAAAGTATTATTAGTTTGTTGTAATATACTTGAAGAGTGCTTCCCCTTTTATCCCCCTTTTCACCATTTTAGAAGTTCAATATCCAAAAATCCTCCCTTAGTGCCCACCTACAGTGTAAAAGGAATTATCACTAGCTCCTAATCCTGGCCCCAGTAGTTTGGTCTGTAGGTTGATATGTCAGTCAGTCAGTTATCCTTTTATATATATAGATAAAGAAAATTACGCAATACAATATTTACATATTCGTACAATTGGATCCTTTGATCGATCGCACCTTCCTCATCTTGTGTTACGTTTCAAAATTTGCCTCTGTCTTCAAAGAACTAATTCCATTGTCACCCATTTTGATAAATTGAAATTGCGGCGATTTGCGTAATCTTAATTTCGCATTTTTCTCCAATTCCATTTACTTTTCAGAGTTGGAGCTCTCATAAATATTTCATTACTTACATTTGCATAGCGTTACGTCACTCCACAGATTGTGGTTACTGACTGCGGATTTGAATAATTTATCTGTCAGATATTTGAATTATAAATGTGTTAATCGTATGGCATACGATTTATCGGGATTATAATTGCGGTCCATGTGATGCCCGGAATTGTTATATAAATGTGACATCCCTAAAGGAATGCACGCAATAAATTGAAAAACATTGATTCGTCTTATATATTTTTCTCGCTCGTAACCAGAATTGTAATTTTGGTTGCCTTAAACACATTATAATTTCGTTAATTCATAATACAAATCAGTACAAACAAATATGTAACGCAAACCCTTTAACACACAACGAGGTCGAACTATTATAAGTTACTGTAACTTTATCGCGGCGTTCATACATCGCATCAAAATCCTGAGCCGCGTTTATCAGCACGTGTACAGGATTTACGTGTTAGCTAACACTGACTATGAATTACGAATTATCCGGCCGTTTGATTGCATATTGATGTAGCCTAGTCACATGCAATGTGATTAAGCAGCAAACAAGGATCGTGTGCGGGTATCGAGCGCGCATAAGAACACGTGGCGCCCGTTCTCAACCTTGGAACTAAGCGAACATAAACAGTTTAACATGATGGGCTTGAATTTTAAACGAAACAATATTGTTTTTTATGAAGTAGCACGTGGAATCTATGGAATCACTTATACAATGGACATTCCAGCCAACTATATCTGTAACTGCTGTCGACTACAAGTTGGGTGTTGCAGAGAACGAATTTCGGAAGCATAACCTGTATATGATAGCTATCACATCTTTCACCGATACACAGCTGCTTCACGATAAAAATAGTTTGTCTTTTTAACTTAAGTAGCAAGCAGGCGTACAGTTAGTTCATCAGGTGTTAAATGACCAGTCGCTAGAGCATCTGTAACCATCTTCAAACAGACCGGTTGTCCTGTTGAGGGCGGCCACAGCCGAGTTGCAACTCCTGAGGACTAAGTACACCCTTCAACCTGAAACACAACTCACAACAATTGCTTTACAGCGAAACGAAATAAGTGTGACGTTGTATCGACTTCAACCAGAACGCGCTGAATGTATATCTACTATCAACAATCGTGTTAGACACCAAGTAACTAATATCTCACGGTGTTCGGTGTCTGCACTGACCGCAACGGATACTCGCAGTCACAACATGGAGAACTATAACGAGCGAGCAATTCACGCTGGCATGGATTTAATCGACCGTTGGTAACAACTTAAAGGTACCTACCACATTTTTATATAATAATTATTATACGTGGTACGCAAGGGCTTGCAGTCTACCTGATGGTAAGTGGCTACTGCAGCCCATGACATCTGTAACGCGGTGCGGTGGTACTCTGAAGAGATAGATTCGAACGCTTCGTGTTCGGTGTGCGCTGGGTATCACATCCTGACACTGGAACACAAGTAGTACGAGCACTACTGTTTCACGGCAAAAATAGTGTGACAACCAACCATATTAAAACGACTATTATAAAACTGCATCGTTGGTAACAAATACTGCAGACTCAGTGTTATTAAGGTACGTTACAAGCTAAAACAGCCCAAATAAAGTCGATTGGCGCTACATCTACGCGTCGACTTTAATAAAAATAAGTAGCAATGAGCTATGCAGTTCACCTAAATGACCACTGCAGCCCATGACAACCCTAACAGACTCATCGTTATGTTAGAAGTTAGTCACAAGTGCGTTCCTACACTTGAGGGCAACTACGTTTTCTAAAATATCTACAAAGTCCAAAGATAAAACACCACAAAGCGGAGCCTAACACCACAACTTACTAACTAATATCATTTAAGTAACGTTACTAAACATCAATCAGCATTTCATAGAGGGGCGGGATTCAGGTGTTTCTGTACAAATGTTACCCGGGAGAACAATTCGGGTGGCGATGGCAAAGCAAGTTCTAATTTAACTTGAATAATGAATTAACTGGCAAGGTCGCAACTGCGGCTAGATAACCGCGTAGTTAACTATACTATGTGGAACTTATAACAACCTACGATGGCTTTAAATCGATAATGTTAATTATTTCATAATCTTATTCATTAAATATTTTAATCTTAGCATAATAATTAGAGAGTATCAGACACATAGAGATAAGTAGCAATTATATAGAGTTTCCTCGTACAACTTAGTCGTGCAATATGAAGTCAGCTGTAGGCGGTGGAGTGCAGATCATTAATGCAATAAAGTTCTACTCAGATTTTTTTTATTTAGCCTGTATCCCACTGCAGGGCAAAGGCCTCCCTCAATTGTTTCCACCCGCGACGTTTTTGACATTGTATTTTCTACTCACAATAAAAATATTAATTTAAATTTAGTATAGCAATGTGTAAAATAAGATCTCTCAGAGATCTTTTCATGAAATCTAGTTTATATTGCGTGGGTTCGGTGCATTAATATTAATTTTACATACATATACTACGCGTTATTATTATCTCATATTATGTGTTGGTCGCAAATAATAGTGATAACATAAATGCATTTGTTTTACGTTTTATTGCTAAAATGTTATAAAGTAGCTTTAAAAACAAGAAACATATTCTCTTACATAACGAAACGTCAAGGACTAAGCCTAAATATTAGAGAGTTATCACGATTTTGAGGATGTACAGCATTTCAAGTGCAATTACAAATGTTCGAATTATACGCTCGAATCACAAGATGCAGCTCTATTGTTGTTCCAATGTATTAAGAAAAATATAATTACAAAAATAACACTTTTAGCATATACATTTAGAACACTACAAGTAAGCACCACGAAAACAAGACCGAATGTAATATATGCAAATACGCAAACAAAGCATAATTTTTCGCTCGGTACATTGTACGACAACGACGCGCAATTTTTGAATGCAAAGTCAGTCTAGGCACATATTTATTTTAAATAAATTAATTTTTTCACAGACGTCAGACCTACAAATTACTTGCGGAATGCGATATTTGAGCGTGTTTATCGGCATTATGCACGGTATTGTGATCTTTGTGCGCAGACAATAGTGATTATAATCGCGTCCGGATTTGGTCTGTCGGCAATATCTTCAACGTATTCATATCTGAGGAAACAAAAGGGTACCGTGTAATGTATAATGTATCGGCCGAGGCGATTATGCACGAAGATAAGCTTTGTATCAGTTGATACGGGCCGTCCGGTGCACAACAGGTTCCTATTTAGCATAGCTACATAATAAACAGGAACTAGCCAAGTACTTCAGCTAGGATAACATCAAGTAGATAAGCGCGAAATTTATTTTCTAACCACACCAACCAACCGTTCCATAGCTTTCTAATTTTAAACCTGCCGAGTTTTAATACCACAATATGTATCAAAAAATCTATATCTAAAATGTGGAAATAAGAGACAAATACATTTGCCAATACGAAGCATATATTATCAAATCGTTGCTGAAATCGAACCCGTGACGTCGTTAAGATTGTCTAGTTGGAAGCTCTCTTAGAAGCAAAATCGATAACCATCAGTCTTGATAAAATAATAAGTAGCATTCGAAGAACTTTACAAGGCTTTTATCGCGCTTTAACGCCTCAAACTGTTGTTTAACTAGTTAATGTAGTCTTTGCCCACTATCACTCGTGGGCTTGCACGCAACCAACCACGTCCACACGCGCTCAGCACAGTAGTTGTTGTAATATTCATGAGGCATACGAAGCACATTCTTACTTTTTATTAACTGTGACATCATTCTACAAAGAAAAATCAATACAGACACATTTCAAGCCAGCTTATACACAATACGTAAACCCATTACCACGTCCGACAGCTTAAATGTGACCCCGTAAAAAACCTCCAGCGTTATTTACATACAATGGATGTCTCAAAAATATTTTATACTTCTAAGAAAATACTCTTAATAAGTGCACTTGCAAGAAACGTGTTTTTGTAAAACTTTTATGTGTATTCGTCCGTTTGTTATGCCAAAGCTATTTGGTAAAAGCGTGGGAAATCGATCGTGGTATATTTAATATAAATAGGTAATAATTATACTAAGATGTTTGATAACAACATTGTATATTTTATTTTATTACTACAATAATAAATATAAGAGAGCGAGTCGTGTACGAGGATATAAATGTGGCACAGATACCACGTTGTAATGCAGCGCGATGAATGTAGAACATATATATATACCTAATAATAAAATATAAATACAATCATTTACAGTTCTTCACGAGTCAGTCAACGAGTTTCAAATGGTACTCCACTTGTACTTCTGAGATTGCAATTTTATATAAACTAGAGGTCGCCAAGTGTTCGAAAATTGATCATTATTTTGTTATGAAGTAGCACACGGACTTGCAGTCTACCTGCTGGTAAGTAGCTACT
>DWIE01000988.1:0-12107 GCA_018248235.1 Choaspes benjaminii | reverse complement strand
CAGCTATCCATAAGTATTATCTTTTGTTAAGTAAGTCGGAAGAAAAAGCGCTCCCGAATTGTTTAACTCAATTATATGTATATGCGATTGAAACCGCGGGACACAACTAGTACTTGTATAAATCATAATACATTCTTCTTCACTTGTAATTTTTAAAGTCTTTATTATATAAGTGTATAATAATTAGGTTTTGCTTAGTAGAATGTCTGGATGGGCATTTCTTTATATTATTTTATGTTATGAAGTAGCACACGGGCTTACAGTTCATCTGGTTGTAAGTGGCTAGTGCAGCCCATGACATATATAGCCAAATATGTGGTGCTGCTCTTGAGATCATAAATCTAACATCACGTATCTGCGTATACTGGCTATCTCACCTTTACACCAAAACACAAGTTGTGCGAACACTACTGTTTCACTGCACACATATGTGTGGTGGCCGTATCAACCCTGTCGAAAATTCCGCCGCCTCTACCGGTTTGTAAGACACGAAACAAATTAATAAATTTGTCTCGCCGAGGGAATCGAATCTTTGACTTTACGTTTAGCAAATCGGCTCATAGCCATCTGCGCCACGGAATTCGTTATTGATCCACGATATGGGTAATTATTGTTATATGCTTAGCCATGATTAACACACATAAAAATCGTATATATTGTGAGGAATGACATATACAATTATATGATTTAGATAATATTTACATGTTTGAAAATACTTGGTCAAATGCAATTTTCAAAGTGAAAATTCGCATTGGTGTGGAATTAACTTAAGAAATGTGAGAATGTAGCAGTTCGACGCGTATTTCGTCGCACAACATTATGCGAGGGAAATGGAAAAGTTCGGAGTACACACGAGCACTACAATAACCTGCAGATGTACTGGTACGCGCTCAAATCTCCAGTTTTTATTCAAATGCCTTTTCAAGATCGTTTTATATGTATTTTACCAGTAAATACTTTAACATACTTTAGAGTTAATGTTACATTTGTTACAACTCCATGCTGCGTAATGGGAATTTATACTGTGCTGAGTTCAATATACCTCTGTTGTTAATATCAAAAGGGTTGTACTAGAATACATTTAGAAACTATTTAAACAGGCTGGTAGTTTTAATTTACGCAGTCAAATAAATAAACATTTATTTGCTTCTCAAGAGAATTAGTTAACATTTTGAAGGTTATTCAAATTACGAGAGGATTATTTATTCCTTGGGTATTTTATAATTACCAAGTAAAAGTACAAATTATACAAAGAGCTTATCAAATAGACCTCATCTACATTTCATTGTGGGCCGCGCGCGAGATAAATGACGGGAGGATGGCGGTTTGATTACTATTCATAAAGTGTCGAGTCCTGCGCACATAAAATTGTTTCGACGTCCTAATAACACTTTTTCTCTCTCGTAGTTCATCACTGTCCTGTCATAACGTGCCAATAAAAATGCAAAGGTATTCCTAACTACGACAACAATGTTATCGGCTCGGCTCCAACACTTTGCACTTCAGAATCGTAGGACGACCAAATTACCAGGTGGAGGGTGGTCTTCTTCTAAGTCAAAAGATTTTACAAGAATACATTTAACGTCAAATTAAGTATCAATTTAAGTAATATTGATTATTAAATGTAAACGAAGTACCTGCTTATACCTGAAGGTATTTTTTGCACTGTAAAAGAAAAATATCGGAAAGTAAATTTGATTTCAAACGTTCGATTTTGTCAGATTTGTCAGGTTCTCGTTCGTTCTATACACTAGTCTCCGTCGGATTTGAATGTCGATCTAAAACTCAAAAACTACTGAGTTTCATATGTTTTTCACCAATGCTCCGTCAGTTGGGTTTCACGATATGGTTTAGATATAATTTTGTGTAAATTGCTTGAAATATGGCGGCGATCGTTGAAGATATCGGAAAAAAAATATCAGTAATCTAACCCAGATAGTCAATGCAATTGGCAGGTACGATATTACAACAAAAAAAAATGAAAGTCGGAACGCTAGTAAATAATAAAAAAAATATGAAATATGAAACAAATTTAAATATCAAGCTACCTGTTTAGTAATTTATTTTTCTTTCAGTCTTCGTTTGGTTGGTTATCTATGGTCATCTTAATCGTTTGTGATAGGTATCTTTATTCAATAAAAAGGAAGTAATAATATAGTGTTTTTTATTTCTGTAAGACTGTAGACTAAATAATAACTTTGACATGAAATTTGTACCATTATATTCAGCGTGTATCAGAGAAGGCTCTTAGTTAGCTAACATCATCATTATTTGGATGATAGTAACTATAATATAAAATTTCTTAATTCTGTCATTATAAAAGTTATTATTTTTTACTTGTTCTTTATTTTTCAAATTCTTTCATTCAAATTTCAATTCAAAATAAAAATAATAGAAAATTGTTCCTGTAAAGTTTGGTAGCGATAGGATCAATAAAACTTTTTTGCATCAAATGATTGGTTCATTAATTTTTTTCTATTTTACGCGACGTTGCTGGCAACAGATAGTCCTATATAATAATATGAATGTACAACTTTAATATCTGTATAACATACAATAATTACTAATATTACATTTCACCTACATCTCTTGTTATGTGGTAGTAATCGTCACGTTTTTATTTACTTAAAGTATTTATAACAATGGATGGACTCATAATTATGCACATATATCTGCATAAAGTTTAATTGTATTCCATTGGAAACTGTTCAAATTAAACTGAATTGTATTTACGATTGAACTCGTATTTAGGTTGTCGCTTCGACACTGTTTTGCCTAGTTCTAGTGTAGAATGTGCGCTACATGCACTGTTGGCCGTCGCACTCGTATTTAACTACTGTTATCCAATTCGTGCACCGCAAAGTGAGTGTTTATAACAAAAATAAATGTCCCTGTTCTATTTATGCAAATTTGTTGAAATACAGGCGACCACATACATAAATACAATAAATAAATAATAAATTCTTGTGGTATCAACATGACATGTAATTCTATAAGTATAATAAATAATTTTAATATACCTTATAATGCTCAGAAAATTTTAAATTATATTCCATCTGCTTCATCCATGAAATTCGTAGAAAGGGGGTACACCAAATTTCTGGTGATCTACCAACTTCTTATTTTAAGCTTAAGGCAGCGGCGAATTTATTTATAGGTATTAAATTTTATTCAAATTTTGTCGCCAATTCCAATCTCTACCATTAGATACCCTTGTTCACAATCATATTCAATACAGTTGGTGGTATAGGTATATATATATGTTAATATAACATGGTGAATTACTTGTAAACATACATTACAGGTACTTATATTCGTAAAAAAAATATGGAAAAAACATTAAAGAAACTCGTTGTTGATTCTATGTTATAAGTATAATTAAATGTAATTAGTAAGCCGGCACGCACACGAAAAATGAGGGGACCAACTTAGCCCTCAAGAGTAGCAACGCACTTGTCACCGACTTTGAACAGATCGATAGGTCTGTATTGATTAGGTTACATTTGTCATGAGCTGTAGTACTCATTTAACATCAGATGAACTGCATGCCCGTTAGCTACTTTAGTGAAAATAAATAAAAAAAAAATCACTGCAAAAATGATCAGCAACAGAGTGAAAAGTGCGCGAGGAAAAAATTTAGCTCTTTGCTGGAGCAGTACAAAACGTTAAACGCGATTAAAGCAATTATGTAAATCGCTATGTGATTCCTTTAACTTGCCGACTAGGTGTTAGTCCATGAAAGTTCCTTTGATATTAAAATTTGCGGTTTTCAATACTTTTATATAAATCTTAAATGGAGAATTACTGAACAATTATATTTCACTTCGCTGTCTGTTGAGGGTAATTTTTGTTGTAAGATTTCTATTAATTGCATGTCGACAAATGTGGCACTGAGTTGGAGCAATATAAATATTACGAATGGCATAACGTTGATTTTTGACTGCGTCGATGACATTGATATATCTAGTTGTATCGTAAAACATCAGTGTTCGGAATGAAATATCGCTTTAATATTATTTATAAAACAAATCCACTCTTCGTGTCTATTCGTTGGCACTGGGTAAGTTTGTGTTTAGTATATCCCATCACAAACATACACAGTCATGAAAAAGGGGCCAAGTTAGGTGCAAATAAAGTTCTAGGTTTTGGTATCGCCTATTAAAGAATTAAGATGTAAATGTGTGCTAAATTTCATTGGAACTTAAAACTAGATCTTACTTTAAGAATGTACATCAGGCTTCAAGAGAAAATGTGTTTCTTTAATACTGAACTAATAATGTAGGTTAACTATATTAGTAGGTTTTATATCTAATTATTTTGGCCTTAGTATAAAATTGATCAAGAAAAAGAAATGTAGTTAACGTCTTGTATTTTTCATAAGTAAAAAAATAATAAATGTCCTTTTTGCACCGCCCAAAGTATATTACATGAGTTATTATTAAGTAACTACAAACCGTACAAGTTGTAATACGGCTAATAATCTCATAATAGAGGTAAAACATTGTAAATATTATTAGAAAACAATATTTAATTATTACGTTTTTTAAATTTAATTTTATTGAAATTAGAGTAGCAATGGGTATGCAGTATCCAAAGGTCATAAGAGCTGTATCACTGCAGAAATATGTTTGATGATAGTACTTACCCGGGCGACCAAATATAGATTCTACTACCAACATAATAGATTTATTAAGGAATTTTGGTATTCTAAATAAGGAAAGGAACTTTATTAGACATGTCTAATCACAAACGTATATAATTTTAAGTCAGATACTTTGACGTTGAAGGTAGCTCTAAATAGTGCGTGCCGAAAGATATGTACCTACATATTACAGGTGCGTTATTTTTTCGAAACTTGGCCGAAACACTGCCGTGTGTCTAGATTTAATTACCCTGAGTAACATAGGACATGAGCTGTGTAAACATTAATGGACACTGTGAGCGTGGCTCAGCTATTCTAAGTAGGATTTGGTTTAAATGGTACAATTATGTAATCTGTTTTGGTAAACTTAGATTTTAATTATGTTGCAGAATTCCAACCAGGGGAGTGTTAACATTACTAGTTACTTAAAAGAGTAAACCTAGAAGCTAAGAACAAAAACAAGTTCAACAAAACAAATAACATACCTACAATATATAGGTCCATCGTGAACGTATAGAGTGCCGAAAATGGATAGCTTTTTCTTTCCTTTTATTCTGAATTGAGTGAGTGGGGCATCGAGCGCGATAACGAGGTTTCCGCGCAAACAGCAACACGTGTGTTGAGGCTAATGGCGCGGCCGCTGCCCGCAGGCTGAGACCCTGTCGCGCCGCCCGGCTCCACTCTATATAACACATATGGATACAATGCAACACAAAATATACACGATAATATTTTATTTAAAATAGTACAAACAACAAAATATTTACGTACTTACGTAAATCAGTGTAGGTAGGCCATAAATTATTATTATTATTCTGCACATTTTAGGTAACTGTCGATCAGCAACAGCTAGTAATAAGTGTTGTGACATGTACAGAGGAAGTAGGTCTGATATTGTTTTTTATAGTATGTTTTATAGAACCTTGTTTTGCTTGAGAAAATTTAAAGTTAATAAATAAGATTACATATCCACGGCGTGCTATTTCTACGATAAAAGCTTATAAAAGCTATTGAACGTACCACGTTCACGTCGCTGTGGGCTGATATATTTTTATTTATTATTTGATGTACATATGATTAATGTATTCCATGGTAACTTGTTCACCTGTCCGAGGCAGTACTCCAAGAAACCATTTATAATGTGTTATTGGGTTTTCACACCACTGCGGAGGGTAGGTGTAGGTATTCTTACAAAGTTTTATGCGTAAGAAACGTCTTTAATTTGGCGTGTAATAAAATTGTAGTATGTTAAAGAAACAGTTTCAATATCTTGACAGCTGAATATATCCGACTACACGGAAGGTACGTCGGATTGTAATAAATTAACATTCTCCTCGTGGCCTTATTTGGATAGTAAACAATGTTGTAATGGCTGCTTATCATTCCAAATTGTAATTATGTTATTATTTACTTTATATTAAAGCATAAAATATAAATGTGTAATGGTTAATAAAGTCAAATAATATTTTATAGCATTATGACAATAAAAACAATATCCAGACTGTTTTACCAGGAGTATTTTATTATTTTCTTTGACGACTTACTTATTTTTTGATAATTTTAATAAAAAACGTACTTATCATACTCGCGTGTTATGATATATATACAAGTGATGATAATACACTTAGATGGTATATAGGTAGTGTAGTATACCTTATAAGCTTCTTGATGGGAATCCGATATTTGTTTAGAATTTTAATTTGAGAATCACTGGTTTTTATGAAAATGAGAGTAGTAAACGAGCATATATATTTCACCTGGTACATACATGTGATCTGATATATGATCACTGCAGCCCATGACACCCGTTACCGATGTCACATAGACTTGTCGTCCCGTTCGAAGTCCGACCTGAGGACTATGGTAGACTACCATTCATGTATTTTGTGCATACCGGCATCCCTAACATTCAAACTGAAGCACTACTCGCAAGAGTAGCATTACAGCAAGAATTGGTGTGGCGGCGGTATGCCCATACTAGACATGGGCCTATGTATAGACATCCCATCTATCACCACTAGGAATGTAATTTTTACTATTGTATACATATAATTGCTACTTTTTATCCCCGCAAAACATATTTACGCCATCGGTCATTCGACGCTAACCGCATCGTTGCAACTGACATCACTGTGATTAACGCAACCGCCCGACACCACACAGCCACCAAACACCGCCCAGCGGTGACCATTACTTCATTATTCATTTACATCGATACTTTGATATACTTCAAGATTTCGAAAACGTTTATCTAATACTTTGTAATGATATGACGTACACAATAAATTGCAATCAAGACATACATTTACAGAAAATCAGAACTAAAATGTATTTAGCTGTACATAAAAATATCATCCAAAATATATTATTTATTTTATTACATAATATCTATTTTTAAGGTATACACTAAAATAGACAATGGATCTAAAGTTTATAAAAAACATAACGCCTATGCACGAATATTGTAGTACTTAAATAACTACCCAATATAAGCTACTATACTAAAGTACTCCGTTTTACTTTTTCATATGGGCAATGCTTTTACACAAAATACTGTAACTTGGTTACACATGTATTCAAAGTAGTATGGAACATTCAGCTGCTTCATTTTTATTTTATTTTGTTCATTTGCCTCACTGACAACTTTATACATTAATACATCGATAAAACAAACATTTATAAGATATTAACCTATCGTAACAATTTTTTTATAAGCAAGTTATGCATTATGAATTGAGAGCGATTTCTCGCCGGCTTCGCTTGCGTCATACAGTCATTCATCCCACTTTTCACCACCTTAGAGTTTGAATTTCCAAAAACCCTTCCTTAGTGCTCACCTCCTAGTCCTAGCCTTAGTAGTTTGGTCTGTGCGTTGATAAGTCAGTCAGTCAGTTATCCATTTATATATATAGATAACAAAGGTTAGAGTGTAAAGTATAAACACTAAAAATGTACCAACATAATATGACCGAATTCCACTTGAATACGTGTTATTGAAAGCGAGGTGGTTTATAATCCATCAACATATTCCTCAATCATCGAGTTCTATGTCGATATTAGTATTTCTATTTGCGGTTAATCAGCATAACTGAGCTAGCTACAAATTGCCTATGTTTTATGCCTATGTATTATGAAATTATTTATCTGAATTAAATTGAATTCATGCAACTAATTCTTGACTTACTAAATTATTGGAGCCGAAGTTTGTTAAAAATTATTACGAGAGCAAATAGTTGTGGGTAGGTTTGTAGCGTGTTGGGTGTAGTCGCTGCCTGACCGCAAACGTATCACATGTCGCCTGTCCTTGTCCCTGTTGCCACAAAATGGTGTACCATCTTTTGCCATCCCTTATATTTATTATACAATGTGTCTTTTTGCGTCAAGATCTTCATAAAAATAATAGATGTCATTGAAATGCGTTATAATTCAGTTTTCTGAACTGAAACTTCTTTGCGCGCGATGAGAGTAATTGTTTTCAAGCCGCGTTACGTCAGACTTCTCTGTGTCACATTCTAGCGTTCTTGACACCATTGTAACATATTTCAATTTCCAATCTATATTCTTATACTTTGACAAATAATACCTTTATTTGACCGTTTCACACGAATTTCACACTTACTTTTCGTTAGCGAAGTTAGCGCGTTAATAGAAACGTTATTATAGAATAAACTTATATTTATTGGCTATAATACTTTAATAAAAATAATTGCACTTTCGAGCACCACATGTACTCTGTACACAATATATTTTGTTAATGAAAATTAGAGTAGCAAACGGGCATGTAGTTCACCTGGTGTTAAGTGACCTCTTCAGCCTATGACAACATCATCATCATCATTCTGTTCGAAGTCGATCGTAAGTACGTACGTACTCCTGATTGCTAAGTTGATTTCTTATCATTCACGTATCCCGTACATTTGTTTGTGTTCTGTGTGTGCCAGCTGCCACACCCCTCAAGCTGAAACACAACTTTTTATAAAAAAAAAAAAATTATGTAAAAGAAAAGTTACACACATATCTAACTCGAGCAATCAAAAAACCTGTGTTCCGTTTATCTAGGTTGCTAGTTACTCTGCTGCTAAACATCATAAGTGGTATTTCAGATCTGAAATAGGTCTAATGGTACTCTAATGGTAACTCGGGCGAGTCTGGATAGATTATACCACCGGTGAAGCAGTTATAGCAGAATTTTATTTTCAAGTAGATATTTCTCAATGATCTTAATCAATCTAACCGTACCTTTGACAGTGTGAGATGTTACGCGTCTCCGTTAAATATGAGATGAATGGTATCAGTTCAATTTGCCCAAGCATTTTTCACATGGGAAATAATTTGTTTAAAATATTTGTGAAAGCATAGTGTGTAGGCGTGTAGCGGAGCGTATGGTCGCTGCCTGACCGCAAACATGTTGCGTGTCGCTTGTCGAGCAACCAATGTCCCTGTCACCGCATTACCGTGCACCATCTATTATCCCTTACATAGTAATGTACTTATAATTCACCTACTATAATTCAGCAGCATGAAATGATAATATAAAAAAAACAATTAAGTATTTTCAAACATTTTTGGTTGTCATTATCATCGAGTCAGTCAACTTGATAATGACTTGCTCATCATTGGATCATTGTAATGACAAAAAATGTTTATCACCAGTGCACACAATTAAAAGTCAAGGTTAACGTTAACCGTCATTTGAAATTATAACAATACAAGTCTCGGTTTAATTTATTATATTTCTTTGTTATCAACTTAAAGACATGGTGTGCCGTTTTTGAGTAACATTACCTTATTAAAATTCAAAGCAAGAAAATATCTACTTTACAATGATAATTAGAATGCTGTAACAATTTCTCGTATTTTCCGTGTAAACCATGGCAATTGGTAACAGACGGTCGGTAATGGAAAATTAGAGTGTATTGTTTTCTGCATTGTTAATGAGTTTTGTTTGCTACCTTCGCACTTTTATTACATCGGCGGCAGCAATTTTCACATCTGCAAACATAAATAACATGAACACCTATTTCTACTGTAATATAGCCCTTCTGATTTGTGTTTCACTTAGAAGGGTGAGGGACGTACATGATATTTGAGGAGAACAACTGAGTCTTTAGGAGAGACAACGTAGATGTGACGGACTGGACAATCTGTTTGTCATGCACTGCAGAAACCACTTAATTTTATAGATAGTAGAACAATAGGTGGTAGAACTTTTACGTTCGATTGGGTCGCTACCACCGACACATCTATTTGTGCCGTTAACCAGTAGTGTTCGTATTACTTGTATTCGGCTGTCACGGAATGAAAGCCAGCGCATACAGAACAAGGACCGGTCGATTCGTTTCCACAAGAATAGCACCGCAACTACAGCCTTGGTTGCAGGTGTCATAGGCTGTAATAGCCACTTATCACCATATGGTGCGCAAGCCTGTGTGCTACTTCATAACATAAGAAATCTAACCCGACTACTTACTACAATTTCCTTTAATATATTATATAATATTGTATTATTTTCATAAGCCAAATATTCTGAATAATCTCATAGGATTTTTTTATTTTTTATTTTTTGCTTGAGAGATAAATATGTAATTAAAATAAAACCCAAGAATGGGCGAACATTAAATGAAGGTTTCGCTGCTGGGTCATTGTGTAATATATTGTGTGTGGATGTACGTAATATATAATAATTTAATTAATTTCCATCCACTACAACAATACGAATAATAATGATACCACATTTTGTGATAGTAATAGTGAAGTAACTTCATAGAAAAAGAAAACCATTGTTTGGTTTTTATTAGAAATCTTGTACTCATATAGAATAATTGGCAATTGACTCCATTACTCGTTTCCGTAATAAATCTCGCTATTATCATATATTGCTTTTCCTTGTACCGAAATGTGGCTATTAAGGATAAAATATTTATTTCCTCGGCTTCGGATTGCGGTGTACAAGCGCGATGTTATATATTATAGCATAATAGTAGTCCTAAATAAAATAGTCTATTGATTTTACAACATATATCAGGGTAGAACGTAGACACTATTAATATCCAAGGAGTGTTATTGGTACAGCTATTTGTGGGTAACGTTGTACTGCACGGTCAACCACGTTCAGTGAGATAAGCGCCCCCTACCTAACATAGACAAATCGCTCCATTAAATTTATTTGTTCGGTATAAAATTCTACCCAACGTGCAATAGATCTTGTGATTTGTTTTAAAGAATTTAAAGAACTCACGGATATTCATGAAATTATGGACACTCTACGTAGAGAGTTTAGCTATTTGTCTATTTAGTTTTATACATTATAACATTTATTTAAATAGCAAATATAATAAGAGCTTAATATATATTAAACGCTCAATTATGATAATGTAATCTAATTAACAATAGTTTTAGCAATTTTAGGTCTACAAACAATTTCTTAGGAAAATAATGCTTGTATAAATAAAATCTAATTTGTTTATTTTTAATTTTCCTTTAAGAAGTTGCTGATGAAGATAATGAATAGCGTATTATTTTTAATTTTTTTAATGTTATGAAGTAGCACACGGGCTTGCAGTCTATCTTATGGTAACTGTAGTGCAAGTCTGTAGCTCATGACATCTATAACTACAGATGCGGTGCTACTGCTGAGGGCATAGATCGAACGACTCGTGTTACGCATATGCTGGCTATCACACCCTTACACCGAAACACAACTAGTGCAAATATTACTTTTTCACGGCTGTTGTGACGGTGGTACCGGCTCAGTCGAACATGAATATTCTACCACCCGTAAATAATAATTATCGCCGCCCCCAGCTTACATTCTTCATAGTTCTATATAATACTTAATGTAATATTCCGTTTATTTGGGAATAATTTACACCGTTGTTGCCCATATCACCTATTGGACTAGTTGTCAGATAACGTATTTCAAAAATATCGTTGTAACAGCTGTAACATGTTGTTTTGTGATCTTGCCAAATCGCTACTGATAAACTTTAAAATTTGTGATTTTTACCTATGTACATTTTAGTTGTATAAAATTGTAATATCCTATCGATAATGCTTCGAATTAAAGAATAATAATTTTTAAAATGTACCATCAAGGTACTATATCTTTTCTTTTATGGAAATTAGAATAGCAAACGGATATGCCGTACACCTGATATTAAGTGACGACTGCAGTTGAAACAACAACAGTAACCAACTCCAAATATCCCCATCGTTCTGTTCGAAGAAGTCGGTCAGATCTAAGATGATCATGTATCCTGTGTGTGTGTCCTCCTTTTCCCTCTCCCTTTAAGCTGAAACACAACTCATAAGAACTATTTCGCAGTACATATAAGTTAGTGAACTTGGATATGTTCTACCACCGATAAATTATAATGTATATAATATTATAACATTATAATTAGTAAATGATTACGCGAAATTGTCTTTGGTTTTCAGTGGTAAAACGTTAAGTGCTTATTGTAAA
>DWIE01000987.1:0-12111 GCA_018248235.1 Choaspes benjaminii | reverse complement strand
AAAATATAAGAATAAGCCAAATATGAAACAATATCTGTGTTAAATGAGAAAATTTTGGCATGGGACCATAACGCGTTATTTGTTCGCGTAACATGCACCGTGCTCTAAATTTTACTTAATATAATAAACATAATAAAATCATAACTCACGCATCTGTTTTACCTCAAGGTATAGGCAGAGGTGAACAACACCCACGTTTCTCCAGTTATGTTTAGGTCTCAAGGTGGCGAGCCTATTGCCAATTACCGGACACATTTTCTGAACTCTGGGCTACTTACTGAGATTTTTCTGGTTAGAAAAATCCAATAGCACTTTGCCCGACCCAGGAATCGAACACACGACCCCGCGCACGACAGTCACGCTTGCGCCCACTGAGCTAACGGGGCAGTTTTTATAATATAATTTATACTGAATACTAAATATTATGCAGTATTTAATTGTATGTATGTAATTTATTTCTGTTATTTTAGAGATTAGAGAGATACTAATAGAATTTTGCCCTTCCTTTTAGAAAGCACTGATCTCTATTTGACCTACCTACCCACTAAATTATTATCTATTAAGAAGTCTAATGCTAATTTATTTAATAGCACCTAGCCACCCGCTACGCGGCTCAGTCTAGCATTTCACTCTAGCAGTCTAGCAGTACGTGGGTGAGCACTAAGGAAGGGTTTTTGGAAATCCAAACCCTAAGCTAGTCAAAAAGGGTGTAAGTTTATTTAATGTGAACGGAACCCTGGGCATTATGCTCGTATGTTTATATGACGAATTATGAATACATACCAACTCCTACATTAACGATTACACAGAAAACTCCGGCCAGGAATAGTATTCTTTTATTTTATTAAATTTAGGAATATACAAGTTTTGTTTTGTCATATACAAATGCAAACAAAGTCATAGAAGGCTGTCAAATTCGATCCTTCCTTTGATCTGTAATCCAATACAACGGGACTGCCGGAGCGTTCAAACAAATTTAGGAACAACTTTCCAGACAATCCATCCTAAATAGTTATTAGATCATATTTTAATGTTCTAGGAGATTTGATCGGATTTCATTTGTTATTTACATATTTGGTTCTTTTTTTAACAATGTGATAATGATGGCTACCACTTGTGAGGTTATTCCAGCCGCGAAACAAATTAGAAAAACTCGCTTCGCCGCGGGAATCGAAACCGCGACCACACGTTTTGCAAAGCGGCTCATCACCGTTTGGTGCGGAGGTTTTCAAACTTAGTAATAAGTGATAACCTGAAAAAGCAGAATACGAAGCGATCGATATATGTCCTTGAAAGTAGCACCGCATCTGTGACTACAGATGTCAGGTTGCAGTAGCTACTTAACATCAGGTGGACAACATGCCCGTGTGCTATTCTATGAAAAAACTTCATTTTAGAGACTGACTCTTTTAAAATAAAGTTACGGAATGAACGATGACTTCACAATAAACATAATTCACCTCTAGTTAAATAGTCAGATGTCAATGGCTGCCAATATCCGGTCATTAACAATAACCGCGCGTATTAACCGGTTATTAATAATAACCTGTTATTAACACTAATCGGTTAATATTTCATTTTAAATTGTCACTTATCAGAAAAGCCCCTTTCTAAATTTTAATTAGTATCCGGAGAGCTGTCGAGAGTACTGGAGTTTGTATCGAAATTAAATTTTGCTGAAACAATGTGTTGTTATGACTCCAGCGTTAATAGGAGCCATAAACGGTTAATTTTATGTAATATATATTACGTAATTAACGTAATTATGATTTGATGAAATTTGGTCGGAAAATGAGCCAGAAATCGTGAAGGTAGAATGGAACCAGTGCTATGAATTGGTATGAAAGGAGTTAAGTAGAAAATACTAAATCTTTTATATTTACGGTTAGAACATGAATAGGTTCGACTGGGTCGGTACCACCGTCACTTGCATCGTGCCTTGCAACAGTAGTATTAGCACTAATTGTGTTTCGGTGTGAGGGTGAGATAACCAGCATACGCAGATCACGAGGCGTTCGATCTATGTCCTCAACAGTAACACCGCATCTGTGATTACAGATGTCATGTGCTGCAGGAGCTACTTACCGGCAGATAGACGTGTGCTACTTTATAACATAAAAAACGTGTGAATTAAACAGATAACAGTAACCGACTCGTAACTGAACAATCGTTCTCTCAAAGTGACAAGGGCGTTGCTGCTCCTGAGAGCTAAGTGGGTAGCCTCATGTATCCTGTGCGTGCCGGCTGCCACGCCCTTCCAGCTGAAACACAACTCAGAGGGGTATTTCACAGCAGAAATAAGTGGTGGTGGTACTAAGACCTGGATAGATTCTATCACATAAAGAAACTAGAATTAATAACCAAGTACCGTTTTAGCACAACATTGATCAAGTTTAAACCTTACCCCAATTAGTATATGAGTTTTGGGAGAACTTTCCAGTACAGACGCCTAATATTCGGGCAAGAATCCTTCCAAGTTGTTAATATTCGCATTTTCACTTCACGCTAAGGAGGTCAAAGTTATTTTGTTCCTTTTTATAGCCAAGTAATTTGAAACGTACATGAAAGTTTCTGTAAGACCTTTTCAATAACACTTAGGTAAACTCTGCAAGACTGTACTCGCTTCAAATGTTCGCTTAACGAAATTTTACGTATTTACATAAACAGAAATACATACAACACCGAAAAGTTTTGAGGAATGAGGTAAAAGCCCGTGAGCACGATCAGATATAAACAACTTATTAAACTTTTATTCTTCATTTAAACTTTGTAAAACATCTTTAATAAAACCATGTGGCTTTTTTTTTTCGAAATGTAATTGCTGTTAGCCCTACTGGCTTTTACAGCGTCACCGATTTTTTATAGTGAGCAAAAATGCTCAACTAGACAGAGGGTCTTGGGCAGTGTTGAATTTAGTCAGTCGGAATGCATAGTAGCATGAAAGCAAAATGGGACTGCGATCCAGCCTAAGGGCACCTCTCTGAGAGGTTCGAACCTCGGCTTAGGAGTTATTTTGTATCAAAGATAATTAACACTGAATGTGACTTTTTTATTTATTACGGCACCGATTCCAAACACCGTTTCACTTCGCTTTTTGTTGGTTTTAGCGCAGTGACTGCGGCTGTGTAACTGTAATGTACAGCGAAGGAATGATCAAGTACATAGTTAGGGGACCCGGCTTTACGCTGTTATGTATCTTCTTCTTCTGTAGGTGCCTCTCCAACTAGTGAAGGTTGGCAATTAGCTCTTTATACGTGTCCCTGTCTTATCCAAGGCGGAATAGTTCTGCAGCACTCGTGACCCCAGTCCACTCTCGGATGTTACGGAGCCACGACTTTTTCCTGCGAACTATTCGCCTTTTACCGGCAACTTTGCCCATCATAATTACCTGCAGAAGTTGATATCTTTCGTGCCTAAGCACGTGACCGCGATATGAAACTTTTCGCTTTTTTATGGTGGACAAAAGTGCCTGTTTCTGCTTAGGTCGTCGCAGAACTTCTTTATTTTTCATCATTTCTGTCCAGCTGATTTTGAGCATTCGTCTGTAAGCCCACATTGCCTCTATACGTTTCCTGAGATCCTCTTTACTGTTATGTATATACTTATAATATAAAACTTTATACTTTGAACATTGTAACAATATTTCATATAAAAATATCATAAAACCTTTGTGTATATTTTTAAGTCACATCACTAACTGAAGGGGGAAGATTGTGACTTAGTTTTTAGCCAATTATTAACCGGCTATTGCATTTAGGATTATAATCCTATTTATATATAAATTTGAATCTGGTTTATATATTGTCCACTTTATTTATCAAAGTAAGCAATTTTTTAATAAGGACCTTAAACAAAACTAACATGATTTTTTCAATACTTTCATGTGCTATCTATCAATCTATCTATATCTCTCTCTCACCTTTTCGCGCTCTCTCTCTCTCTCTCTCTCTCTCTCTCTCTCTCACTCTCTCTCTCTCTGCTAAAGATGAAAATGTGTTTCCCTGCAGGTGTCCACTTGAGGAGTCCCAATCAGTAACTTTCTCCCAAATGGCACCTTTTAAAACTGATGCCACGTTTTCAAATACATTACTTAGTCACTTTTTAAAATGGAAATTAGAGTAACAAACAGGCAACCAGCGCATCTGATATTAAGTGACCACTGCAGCCCATGGCATCTGTAACAGACTCAAAACAGACCGATCGTCTGTTTGAAGTGGATCACAAGTGGGTTGCTACTCTTGAAGGCTAAGGTGGTCGCCTCATATATCCTGTGTGCCGGCTGCCACACCCTTCACGCTGAGACACAACTCGGTATGATGGTGGTACTCACCCGGGCGAACCTTGATAGGCTCTACCATTGATTACTTATGAATAACCCGTTAATACTAGCGAACATTGTACATACATAGGCTTTTTTTATATGATATATATTGGTATATTGATAGCCAATATAATAAATTCTAGATAGTATTTTCTTATAGTAATTAATGAACATATAATCACAACGTACAGTTACAATATATGTACAATTTAATTTTGCCTTTCATATAGTGAGTAATACATTTACACATATAAAGTATCATCTAAGTCAATTCCTTTAGTATTATTGCTAGGATGAGATAGTCAACAGTTGCATATGATCTCCGGGTAAATAGAATAGCGAAATTTTAACATTTTGGATTATAAAACAATTAGTACTAGTATATTAATTTAACTACGTTCTTTATTGTTATGAAGTAGCACACAACAAGGTTGTCTCTCACCATCACCCAGGGTTGACTGGTAGAGAATGCCACTAGGCATTAAGTCCGCCCTTTGTTACCCAATGTAAGGTACAATAAAGAATTAATAAATAAATAAATAAACACAAGGCTTGCAGTGTACCTGCTGGTAAGTAGCTACTGCAGCCCAAACATCTATAACCACAGATGCGGTGCTACTCTGAGGAAATAGATCGAACATTAGTGTTCTATGTATGCTTGGCTATCACACCCTTACACCGAAATAGTAGTGCGAACACTACTGTTTACTGTTTCACGGCACAAATAGGTGTGACGCTGGTACCGACACAGTCGAACTTATTCATGTCCTACCACACGTAAGCCGTGTTTATTTATCAAGTTTACTTTTATGTATGTATATGATTTGAAATATGCCGTTTTTTGTTGAGCCAATGTAATATTCCGAATATTAACTATTCCAATAAAGACATATATACAAATCATTACCTGTATACATTATTATACATTTTAATATATAATATATACCATGACATGTTAACCATATCAAAACCTTACCCTAACCATGGAGCAGTATTTTAAATATAACCAATTTTATATATGATTCGCATACAACAAACACCACTATATGGCATGATACTATAAATGAGAGTATGATACAATTTCTTCAAATATGATAGCTTTATGTACTAATCTACCACCATGGGCTGCAGTAGCCACTTACCAGCAGATGGACTGCAAGCCCTTGTGCTACTTCATAACATAAAAAAATGCTATATTATTTTATTTAACATTTAACTGGTACAAAAATACATTCACCAACATCAGAATATTTAATTTGTTTAGTGCATTCCACAAGCGTATATATACTTGGTCTAACTATGTATAATATGGAAAAATTAAAACAAATATATAGGCGCATAGAGCTTTTCAATTGATAATTTTCAAGTCTGTTATGCTTAAAAACATAAATGAATATCTTCACAAATAAATATTTTTTTTTTTAATTTGAGAGACACAGTCAACACTTTTTCTACCCACCAAAACTCATGCAACATGACATGCAGCATGCAAACATGCACGCATGTTCTCTGCCATATCCAGTAATTTAGTTGTGTGTATTCTCGATTGAAAAATTATATATATTTCCAGAATCTCCTCTCTTAATGTCCCTCTTTACTAATTTGTTTTTAAGTTTTGCAGCTACAAACTCTTTCCAAGATTTTTCAAATTCAAAGTTCAATTTACAGGAAACAACAATTTTCTTAGAGTTTCCGGCAACATAACAAAACAGAAGGCTAATAATATTACAAAAATTGAAAGCTTTGGATTAACAAAAAAATTATAAATTGGCAACACACATCTCGGTTTAAATGTACCATATCAAACTTGGCCCCTGTTTTATAGATATTTGTTTCACTAGAATTAGACACCCCAGACATATCCCATATACCGTGTATTAAGTTTTTGGCCTCTTAATATACAAGTGCAGCAATCACAGAACATGTTCACGTAACAGATAAACCTTTACCGGAAGGTTCTCATGGACTTGAGCGGTACGGTCCATCTTGCTGCTCTTGATGCTTGCTGCTTGACTATGAACTATAATATTTTCCCATTTCTTAATTCTGTTTTCCTCTACCTATTCCCTTCTTACTTTCCTTTCGTGGTACCTGCCTACTATTACATACTATTTTATATATTTTTTTAATTGTTTGCTTTGCATCACTGCCCTTTTACGTGTCTCCATTCAAGTTTAAGGTTGCCCGGAAGCAATCGCTATTAACGATAACGCCGCTCATTGCGATAAATGAAGTATTTGCTATGTTCTCATTGTATTGGTGCAATAAATAGTTTTAATCAAATGAACACTAGCTGAAGGCAACTTGGTTAATTGGTTGCAGATTACCCTTGTAATATTACTCAAACAACTCACGCCCGTATTTCTTCTTGATGCGCAAGTTATATTCAAGGCCTGTAGGATAGACGGAGAGCCTGTTGCTGTTTTCCAAGCTTAGATGCAAACTCGGATCTACTCCTGAGATGTCATATAAAAAAATCCAGTAGCAATCTTTGATTAATGTGGGACTAAAACCTGGAGACCTCTTGGTTGGGTGAACAGAGAGACACACAGATCCACCTGCATATTTATTATACCAGCACAAAATAACCATTCACCTATGGTGGAGTATATAATTACCGAGTATCCAATTAAATTAATATACCCTATATCTTCACCCACAGAGTATTCACACTCAAGTAACATAGGTACCTCCAGAGGTCCGCATATTTCTCATACAGCCGATATGTTATACATAGCAGTCAGCCTCTCCAGGAATCCGTTTTCTAATGTTTCCACCTGGAGACTGTCCGTTCTGGGGTCTTTGGCTACATCTCGCTCCAACATTCTGATATCACTTAGGGTCACATTACCGGGAACTATGTTCTTCTCGATTTGGGTAAACACATGCAATTTGCCATCTGTGCTCTCTCTGTGTATATGTCTCTCTGTCTCCACTGTGTCGTTCACAGTGCTACGGTAGGGCCTTAGTGTGGCGAAGTCTCTATCGTCCATCAGTCGTATGCTGCCGACTCGGATCAACTGGTCCGAGTACATTTCCTTCTTCTGGTACATGGGAGCCACCTCGTCGTTTGCGTACACTTCTTTGAATTTGTCGTCCTTTGGGTCGTACACTTCTACGTTGTTGGTGTACTCTATGCTTGAGGTGAGCAGCCCTTTGGGCCTCGTCGTGTTGACGGTGACGTTTGGGGCACCCTTCTTCTGCACTTTCTTGGTGGCCCTCGTCTGTTTCTTCTCTACTATCGTGTTCAATATTCTAGACTCCACTTCCTTGATCTCATCATTTTTCGGCGGCTTGAAGTTAAAACGGGAAATGTCAGGTTTGACATCTTCACCGGGTTCCTTCCCTTGAGGGGAGTTCACTTCTTTCTCCGCTGGCGTCTTGCTGATGCCGCCATCGTGAGTCCTTAGCCGAACCTTTTCATGTACCATCATGTGCCGCCTCATATCGTACGCGACTCGGAACGACTTCCCGCATATATTGCAAGGATGCGGTTTGCTACCCGTGTGCGTTCGCATATGCGTGAGCCGGTAGGACGACGCGCGGAAGGTCTTCGTGCAGTAGTCGCACTTGTAGTTCTTCTCGCCCGTGTGTATCCGCCGGTGCACCTTCAGCGAGTACCGCCGCGCGAACTCCTTGTCGCAGAAGTCGCACTTGAATGCTTTCTTGTCGGAATGTATGGAGGCTTTGTGGTACTTCAGGTCGCTGCTCTGGCGGAACTCGCGGCCGCACTCGTCGCACTTGCACGGCCGGTCGCCGCTGTGCACGCGGATGTGGATCTTGAGCGCGGTGGTGGTGTAGAACTCCTTCCCGCAGACGGAGCACACCTGCTGCTTCTCGCTGTGCATGAGCGCGTGGTACAGCAGGCTGTTGCGGTGCTTGAACACGCGCGGGCACTGCGCGCACTCGAACCGCTTCGACGGCTTCCTCTTGTCCGGCGGGCGGCCGCCCGGCGCCGGGGGCCTCGCCGGGGGCCTCGCCGGGGGCCCCGCCGGGGGCCTCGCCGGCGGCGGCGGCGGGGACGGCGCCCGGCCCTCGCTCTCCAGCATGCGCTTGAGGATCTCGTCTTTGGACACCGGCCTGGGCATATTCTGGTCATGCGGATGGTCATGCTGATCGTGTTGGTCATGGGGATCGTGGTGCTCCTGATGTTCGTGAGCGTGCTGATCATGTGGGTCATGTTGACCGTGATGGTCGTGGTGACCGTGCGGGTCGTGTGGATCGTGCGGCTCGTGGTGGTCGTGCATATGCGCGTGCGGGCAGCTGCAGTAGGCGGGTCCGCACGGACACGGCTCGGGGTTGGAACCGTTATCGGCTGATGGATTGCGGATGTACCAGTGGCGCACGTGGTCCTGGTGCACGTGCCCGTTGTCCACCGTGAGGTGCGGCAGCGCGCCCGCCTCGAAGGGCTCGCCCGCCTCCTCCACCGCCACGTGGATGCCGGCCATCAGGTCCTCCGGCTCGCTGAACTCGCCCATGTCCTCCAGCTTAGAATTAGAATGGGCCTCTTTAATATGCGCCTCGCACTGCTTCTGTTTCCTAAACGACTTGTTACACTTCATACAGCTGTACAAATCCATCTTCTCCAACGACTCGTACAACTCGTTCTTATCCGGCTCGGGCTCCTTGTCCATACTCGCCATGGAATACTGCATCTTACTGCTATTGTAGGTGAGCGTTTTATCGCTTGACGTGTAGAGAATATGCTTGTCTATTGGCTGGTACAATGTCTTTGGTACTGTGTTCTCTAAAGACAGCTCCACAATAGAGTCAGGCAGAGTTGCTACGTTGTCCACTATACAGGTGTTTGTCATCTTATCAATGCCTAGATCAGGTACAGGGTTCTCGATAATGATGGTCGCGTGTGGCTCGTAGTGCTGCTTCAGGTGCTGGTAGAACTTCAGCTGCTCGTCCCCGTAGAACTCTCCGCACAGCTGGCAGATGAATATTGGACGCATCTCGTGAGAGGCTATATGATGCGGGTCCTCTGGTATATGCTCTTGGTGTTGGACCCCTGTGACGAAGTTATCTGGCAGTATCTCCTCTTGCGGTACCTCTTCTGGGCACGAAATTACCACTATATCCTGTTGAATAAAGAGCTATGAAGGTAGTAATACAAGTTTTATACACCTCGTTCAATTTAGTCCGAAACAGTTATCTAATTACACAAAATGGTACATTCCACAATAAGTGGGACAAACAATTTTATATATTTTGTAAATTTTACAGTGCATACTCCGCCTGACGACGTTTTCTGACGACCTCCGTGGCGCAGACGGTGACGAGCCGTTATGCGAAACGTGAATTCCCAGGTTCGATTCCCGCGGCGAGACGAATATTTCTAATTTGTTTCGTGTCTGGAATCACCTTACGGGTGGTAGAACATAAATATATTCGACAGAGTCGGTACCACCGTCACAACTACACTGCTTGTGTTTCGGTGTAAGGTTGTGATAGCCAGCATACGCAGAACACGAGCCGTTCGATCTATATCCTCAAGAGTAGCACCGCATCTGATAACAGACGTCACGGGCTGCATTAGGTATTACCAGCAGGTAGACTGCAAGCCCGTGTGCTACTTCACAAAAAAATTGCTACAACTAGGCTTGGGGCTGTGTCCTACCGATCTTCTCTCCATCCACCCTAACTGCAGAAAAAAGGTCAACATTTTTTTGAAACCACTAAATAGTGTTAGTGTTGAATTTTTTTATATAAATTATTTAGTTTATTAATAACAATAAAAAAAAAATTAAGTTTCTATGTTAACGTAAATTATTAAAGCAAAAAGCCAACGTCACGCGGTGTTCCCAGGCGGTCACCCATCCAAGTACTGACCGCGCCCGATGTTGCTTAACTTCGGTGATCGGACGAGAACCGGTGTATTCAACGTGGTATGGACGTTGGCGACAGACATTCTTAAATTTTAACTTATAATCATCGTAGTCTCTCCATGGATTAAATATTTTTACTTACCTTAATTAATTTAATTTATTCAACTGCAATATCTATTAGTTATTTTTTAATAAATATATTATGGTGCTTTTCAAAAGAATTTGTGTTCTTTTACCAAATTTCTATCCAAACTGATCATAATTTTTACTAATTGTGAAATTACAACTAACTCGCCTTTTTTGTTTATGAAAATTAGAGTAACAAAGGGTCATGCAGTACACTATTGGTAAGTGGTGGACAGTCCACCATAACCATAACTGATTCAAAATACATCCATTGTTCTGTTCAAAGTCAGTCACAAAGGCGTTGCTACTGTTTAGTGCTAAGATGGTCATCGTATCTTGTGTGGTGGCTACCACTCTTCTAGCTGAGACACAACTCGTTAGAACTATTTCACACAAGATGTGGTGGTGGTAGTCACCCGGGCGAATATAGTCAGATTTGACCACAAATTTGTTCCAATACCGTTATATGGAGTAGGCTCTCTCTAAAACCCACAACTAGGTGTGGTACTTGTACCAAATCAGAAACATCTACCACCAACAGAACAACATTCATCCACATACCTGTTGCGGAGTACTGTTCCCTGTGTTCCTCTTGAGTTTCCTGGATATCCTCTTCTTGTGCGGCAAACTCTTCTTGCTATGTTTGTTGGCGGGCGAAGCTCCCGCCCCCAACTCTAGCACTCCACCCTCCGCTTCTGCTAACATCTCGTTGTCATCCTGATAGATATAATAGGGATAAACACTTTCTGTACTGCGCTAGAGAGACTGGCAGCAGACTGGTCACCCAGTGATCGAAATTCGACCTTTTTGTGTAAAAAAGAGTATACATATAAGTCAAATTTGTGTCTGACCCGGTAGTGTGTGTGATATTTTATTAAACAATTCAATGTATTTCTAGTGATTAATATGTAAAAATATAAATTCTCTGCGCTCCTTCTCCATATGACCTTTAACTGGACCAAATTTCACATTCCTGTCTGCTTAATTTCCTTAAAAAGGGTAACAAAGTTTTTGCTTCACATATTAATATATATTTTTTAATTGAAACTAATGAGACTGCTAATTAAGTTTTAACTTACTTTCAGTGTCGTTTTGGGCTTGTTGTTGAACCAGTCGGGCTGTTGCGACCTCTTCATGTCCTGTAAGGGCGGCAGGGGAGGCAGCTGAGGCACCTCCACCACTATCGGGTCCTGTTGTGGTTCCAAGGCCTGTCCGTTATAAAGTCGCAGAGGAGCGTCTAAGATAACTGATGTGTCTACATCACTCCGGATGGCTCCAGGCGGGACCTTATGGTGTGACGGCCTTGGGTGTTGGGTCAAGTGCGCTACAATAGCCGCCAGCCTCCCCTCCACATCCATAAGCTCCTCCCCCCACGGGCCTTCCCCCACTTGCTCTCCCACTGATACCTGTCTGAAAATATTTCAATTTACATACAAATCATCTATGTTATGTTGTTAATATATCTATAAGATTGTTGTACTACACTAAAGATTAAAATGATGATCACCATTGACTGACTTAAAACACATGTAGGTTTAAGACAGACAAAGGCAATATGTAGTCATTTGATCTTCTATGAATGTGTAGCTAAGTATTATCTGCGCGTCAGACATCAAATTGGAAAAATAAATAGAAAGAAAGAAAAAAGAAAGTAAGAAAAAAGTGTGTGTACTTATGTACACGCGTTAGAAGTTATACTTTTTTGGCGTAACGAGATGAAAATCTTTTTAAAAATTTTATCTTTCGTACGTAGAATGTTTGTAGAAAAAACGACACTAACAATAGAAAAAAGGTATTTAATACATTAAAAGTTTTATTATAATGCATTATTTA